>WBMZ01008334.1:0-81505 GCA_013400975.1 Atrichornis clamosus
ACACAAACCCACCACAGTGGGCTGCACTGCAAAAGCAGCTGAAAAGGATGCAGGAGCTATTTTGTCAGAAGACAGCATTAGACAATAGGCACCTACTGATGCAAAATGTAAAACCCGCATCCTAGCTCTTGGAGTCAAAAAAAAAGAGAGAAGTGAGAGGAGGACAGGACCAATCTCAAA
This sequence comes from Atrichornis clamosus, assembly GCA_013400975.1. Taxonomy (NCBI): domain Eukaryota; kingdom Metazoa; phylum Chordata; class Aves; order Passeriformes; family Menuridae; genus Atrichornis; species Atrichornis clamosus. The sequence continues at coordinate 181 of WBMZ01008334.1, forward strand.
TCATCCGCCTAGGATCCTGGCTATGCTGCAAACACACTGGGGCAGGAGGTCCAGCTACAGATCCAGTTAGTTCTGGGGCAATCTGAGGTTATTTTGGCCCATCACACTTGCACAGCATAACCTTTCCCAGTCCCTCTCCAAAGCCTGAGAGAGTTTGGCCTGATTTGTCCTGATATCCTTGATTTTGGATCAAGTCCAGAAGGCATGAGGGTTTCAGCAGAAGATGGTTCAGACCGAAGCTACTCAAAGAACCCTAAAAACAAGCTGATAGAGAAACTTTTATGACACAGCCCCCATTTTACAAATAAAGCAAGAGATAAGAGGAGATAACAGATTAGAGGAGATAAACCCTCTACCTTGCTCTACCAGTCCATGATATTGATCATACCCAACTGGCTTTCACCCAAGGACCTGAGACTCTACAGAGGTGAGGCCTAAGGTAAAACATCATGAATTGAATATAGGTCTCCTGGTTGGAGCCATGATTCTCAAATGATAAACACAACTTCCCTCGCAGTGAAACACTGTGAAGGTAACAGCCTTAAATAAAACCATTACAAAAAGCCAGTTAAGTTCTATATTGAAATGTAGACATCTGGGATTGTGACTGGTGTAAAGAAAGCAAGAACTTGCAGTGTCTTGAAGGTACACAATAGGTCATGGTAGAAGAAATCTCAGAAGAAAAACTTGCTACTACTAGCCCAGGTTTAGACTCTGATGCTAACGATATAGAATTATAACTTCATTAGCAGAATTGCATGATTGTTCCACAAAAATAAGTTCAAAAAGCAGTTTCAAATAAATAGTGCATACTAGCAGCAAACATAATGGATTTGTCTCATCTTCCTGATCGTGACACGTGTGGATGCTTCAGCTGTGCAAGTTGTACATTGGCTGCACTCCCAGCTGGGGAGGTCTGTGGCACCTGACTGAGGAAATTTTGCATTTCTTGAATTGTTCTTAAATTTACATCTTGGAATAATACATAATAAGGTACATTTCCCTCTCAATCTTTAAACAAAACCAACCAGAAACAGACAAAAAGTGGCTTACAGCCAGGACTTTTTTCAAAACATCTGCTCTTCAGCTCAGTCAGGCTCTGTGCCCCGTGAAACCAGATTTTAATGAAGAAGGAAAGGAAGGGGAAGCAAAATAACCTGTGGCTTTGCTTCTGAAAAACTTAATGGTTACATTAGGCTTGCTTTAGCCTGGCTCTGAGCACAGGTGTTAACTAAAGAAAATGTGTTGCTTTCCTGAACTACAGTCTGTAGTAATAGGGGGAGGAATAAGTGGTCTGATACGAAATAGTCTGTTGCAAGGAAGTCAAGTAAGTTCATGCAGTATAAAATTCTCTTTCAGTTGCTACATTTTGAATTTATGTACTATGTAGCGTAAATATGTTACTGGATATCACTGTTTCTACAAATACAGCTGAGTCAAACTAGACCAATGTGAATTTGAAAATGTTGAGAATTAGCACATTTTATATATTAACTACCAAACATTTCAGAAATTACTCTGTTTCACTAAATCTTAGCACTAAATCCTCTTATATAACCTAAAGAACAGATCTCTTTTTGTTTTTAAAATGTACTCAGTTGTCTGCTTGGCTACCAGCTGCTGCTATCTGCCCGCTGTGGTCGGTAACCGTAAATGTGAGAGGCCATTTTGAAACCAAAAGAGATTAAAGACAAGAAGAGGAAGTCCAACAACTTGAAGATGCTATCATCAATCCACAGCTGGCCAGGAAGAGGAAGCAAGCGAGGATGGCATACATAATATACAACCTCCATGACTGAAGGACAAACAAAAATTAAAGGCTGTAGAAATGGTAAAGATGATTTCTCTATGGGCATTGTCATAGGATTATTTGTGAAAGAGGAGCAGGCACCTAAGCACAGTGCAGAGGAGTGACAGTTTGTCTTACAGCACAAAGGCTTTTACAGCTGGTTTAGAAAGGGAGCAAGGCAGAGCATGGAATTAAAAATAATGATCTGCTGGGGAACTTGATGATCAGATTTTGTTCTCATGAATGTCAGAACTTTATATTGACCACAGTGCAAGGGTATTCAGGTCCTGAATGATTTCATTACCAGTTTAATTACAGCAGATAAAACAAGACACGAAAAAAGACACAGCTTACAGGGAAACATAATGTTATGATTAACTCAGGAGCCTGTATGCAATGGAAAAGTTGCCATTAGGAGAAAGGCCATTTCAGGCCAAACATGAAAGAGCCAGATGTGGTAAGGCACAGCAGTCACTGAGACCAGGCCTGGAAAGGTGGGCGTGCTGGTTATGCTGAACCACAAGAGCAAAAGTTCCAGAAGAGATGCTCTGCTCCCTCCCAGTGCTCGGTCCAAGGTGAGGCCTCTGCTCAGGACTCACAGGAGGACTTTTGCTGGTGTGCTGTATCCACTTAAGGTGGCAGATTTGTATGCTTTGCTGTGGGTTCCCTTGCACCTGGACCATGGCACAGTGGCTGTCAGCAGCATGCCACACCATTCCTGCTGCAGCTGCATGGAGAAAGGGGACTCACAAAGAGTCTACAATATTTTTCAACTCCTTCTGATCCCTGAAGGCCAGTGTAAAAGAGAACTCTCACGCCTGGAAGAAGCAAAGCATTAAGGCTAGTGCCAGGCACAGGACAGGGAAAGGAAAGCATTACACGCTGACTTGCAGCCAGAGGAGTTCAGCCAGCTCCAAGGATCTGACACACAGCTCATTAAACATTTCACAGTGCAGTCTGAATCAGTTTTTAAGTTTTGTTAATGCCATGAAGTAAATTGTACCTGTAATACATTTGCATCTGTAGCTTGCATCAGGTTGGATTAAGGTATGAAAAGCTTCTTAAGCACAAAAGTGCCCATTGTAAAAGCGCTGTCATTTATGACACTGTGCTCATTTAGAGCAGAGCTCAGGCACGGCCTACCTAGCGTCACTGTAGAGAAATCAAAGTGGGCACATTCAGCCTAAGTGCTAATAGTCAATATCTGCACCAGTAAGGTAATTACAATAATCCCTTAATTACTGGCACCAGGAGAGTTTGAGGAAAACCTGCCTGGGAAACAAGCTCACCCTATAAAAACAGAAGTTCACAGGCCTGAGAAAAGCTGAAAATATTCAATTGGATGGTTATATTAGTACAAATAAAAGATAATCAGAAGAGGAGACACATGAAAAGAAAAAGAAGAATCCACATTTTACACATGGCTTTCTGGTCTTTGCTGTTTGTTTCTCTTAGGTCTTTCCAGCAGAAACACAGGATCCATTTCATAGACTTCATTGAGGTCCCTCAGTGCCCCAGCTACTCATCCTTGACACTGCACCTACTGGAAGAGCAAGAATGTGGAAAAGCACAGGCAGGATGCACCAAAAGACACGTTAGATGAATCACAGTGCTGTAACCACTAGCTCCTATTGGTCTCTGCACAGCAAACTCACAGCATGTAGCAGTCCCTGTGCTGTCCCAAATGGCATTAGGTGCTAACAGGAAGCCCAGAAAGACTAGATAAAAACTGAAAGGAAATGAACAACACCAGATGCAATGAATTTTACCAAGGACTAGCCCATGCCTTAGCAGCTTGCCCTGAGTGAGGGGCTGTGTGTGACTCTGCTACCTCAGAAGCAAAGAATGTGGACTGTTAGTCACCACTTGTTTCCTGTTCTCTCCTGCCTCTGCGATGGAACAACTTGTGCTGGTGATGCCAGCTACCCTTGCTGGGGCATCCAGTGTCTCTGGGTTGCAAAGAAGAAGGGAGCACTTGGCACCACTGTACTCCGTGAGACTCCCATCACCCCTGCTCGGCTTAGGGAAGTCAGGGGTACCCTGGGTGTCATGTACAGCAAGTGGTGATGCTGGCCTGGAAGCACAAGTCACAGCCCAGGCAACCCCCAGGAACTGACTTGGGCAGGGGAGAGGAAGGATCTCAAATTCATTCCCCAAGACAGAAATCTCCTTGGAAAGATTTCAAAAAAAGGATTATTCAACAACTTGGCATCTCAGGACACTGGGGTGCTCTGCTTGCATTGAAGTTTCCCCCTTTGATTCATATAACAGATGGCCACAGACTTTAGCTCCAAGAGGACTTGGTTCTGTGTTCTCATCATCAGAGCTCCAACTGTGATTATGGGAAACACTCCATGCTGAACTGCATGGAAGGTGAATGCTCATCTTAGGCTCTGCAAACAGTACATTCAGGACTGCTTACTAATAGCTCACACAAATATAACATAGCACACACTGCACTCCAACTATGAACCACTGTAAACTTATTAATACAGATTTGTTAAAATAGAGAAAAACAGGTCAAGCAAAGCACTGAACAAACTTTGCCACACCAATCTTCCCTTGTCAGGATCGTGCTTGTTCTTCATTTTCAGTCTTTGGCTCCAGCATGTGCAACTGGCTAACATCAACTCATACAAAAATTCACAGGCAGTTTTCCCTTTTTTTTCTAAGCGCTAGAGGCATAGGCAAGATGAAATTGGGGCCCAGGCATGTGTTTAATTGATTAGCTGAAAATTGCACTACGCTACTGCACTATGTGCAACAACACCAGTGGACAAAACGTTAGGCAAATAAGAGTTTTACAAAGAAAATCTAAGTACATACTCTGACTACCATGGGCCACCATCAGTACAGTTCAAATGACCAGACCTGTTAGAGTATCCTGGGAGTTTGTTTCTCAGAGAGGAGGTATTGGGGGAGAGAGAAATGAGCACAAACCTAGTGGAAAGTTCTAATATTAATTAAACCAAAAGCTAAGTCCAGCATCCTTTGTAACATATGCTCTGAGAGCAGTTGCATGCAACACTTTGCTGCAAATTGCCTTGTTCTGTGATTGTAAAATTGAAAACAAACACTTGAAGAATTGTCCTTATATTCACTCTTCCAACACCAAATATCAGGCCAAGTTTATCAGTTTCACTGACTTCAGTAAAGATACCCCCAGATTAAATCTGTCTTGCTGAACTTTGCGCCTCTTTAAATTTGGAGTAAATGTTATTAGTTGTGAAGACGATGGACTGAGCCAGACAGGGCAGGCACGTGCTGTGCAAGCTTCCCCACAAAAGATCTGCTGATACAACACAATCCTGACCTGGTCAGGATTACTGGTTTTACAGTCTGCCTTTCTTAAAGAGCAACTGTTACTAGTGTGACACTAGATACAATTGTTCTGTGACAATGAACACATCTCTCCTAGGATTTAGACCAAATATATTTTGTGGGTGACCCAAAGCAGCCTTGTATTCTGCTGTGGGTCTAAAAGAAAATAAAATCTAATTAAATCATCAGGGCAAAAAGCCTCCCCATCATTTCACCAGAAACCTGATGTTCAGGTTTCACCAAATACCTCTTCAAACCTAGGCAAATCTACCAAAAATAGAGCAAGCCACACCTGGCTAACAGTTTTCTGGAATGCTCCAGTAAGCTGGTAAAGGAGATAAGATGGAAGTGAAATATTTTCCTGAAGGCTCATTAAAAGTGTGCATATCACAAAGGATGTGTCTACCTTGCAGCACAGAAAGACACCAGCAAAGTTATTGGGGCAGATTCTGCCACTTTTTGTACCCTTCCTGTATTCTTGGATTCTGACTTGCCCTCAAGCTTAAAAATGAAGCGGTTCTATATAATGGACAGACTAGAGAGATGTATATATGTGCTCTGCTTAATTGCCCATTGTGTGTTCTGGTTGATCATGCAATAACAATGAATCAATTATAATTAAATCTGGGAATTATTAATTGATTCTATTTATACATACTGTCATCTTCCATAGGAGCTGCAAAAATCTGTTGGCTGTAATGAAATCACACTAAAAATCTTGGGGCCTGTTTGAAGTCGTGTAAGGCAGAGATTTACCTGTAGTGGTTATCCCTAGTGAAAACTGAGTAATTATTTTGTGTATAAATAAAGGCTTGCATGTACATTGTAATCATTAGGTTTGTTTGGCTCTTAACATCAAAAATTAAGGACTTAACTTGTTTCCTGCCTAACTATAGATCGGTTTATGTGGAGATGTTTATAATGAAATTCAGCAGCAAGGGAGCAATATAAAAACCAAGAAACTGGAACCGATCTCAGAAATAGAAGTTCAGTATTGTCCTAATAATTATGCTGGCAGCTGCATTTGCATGAAACCATGCTTTTTCTGTAGTACTCAATTAAGGTTATTCAGCTGCCTTGATGTGTTTAGAAACAAAACCACTGGCATCCAAATAAGGCTAATAACAAAAATGCAATATGATGTTTCCCATTTCCAGCAAAGGGTAAGAAAACAGATGTTCCTTATGTTGCCATGTTTCACCAGCACAGGGGGGAGCTGAGAAAGTTTGCAATTCATAGTGACAGTGCCATTAAATTAATGCAGTGCAGAATGTGCCTAATGGAAGCATGCAGCTCTGAACAATCTGTTTGGGCATGCAGGAAAGGATGGTGACAACTAGAATTGACCTTTCAGGTTAAAGAAGAAAACCAAAAACTCTAGCCTCTCTTCCCACATTGCACAGAGCCTATTAGATAGGACTGCTGATGGTATTCCAGGCTCCTTCTGCCATCTGGACATGCAGCCTGTGCTATGCCCTGTGGCCCTTGTCTCTCATGAGGAAGTGTTGTGCCCTGTGCTGCACAGGCAGGCTCTACTTCTGCAGCTGTCATGAGACAGATGCCAGTGGAGGGGACACCCAGCAGTGCCCCACAGCTACCTCAGGCCACGGAGTGATCTCTTGATCTCTCGTAGGCAGCACATGTGCTCGTCTGCGCCAGGACGGGACACTGCCACAGCACAGGATGGACAGACACAAGGTGGCAGTGCTCTCAGGAAATCGCTGCAGCTTGTCTGGGATCTTCCAGAGCCGAGGGGGTGCTGGTGCTTGGCACCTCGGCATGGCCAGGCCCCTATGACAACGTGTGCCTCTTGGTGCACTCATGTGCCACAAGGCCTGCTGGCAAGGCTGGTGGCTGCCACGGCTGGTGGCTGGCACAACAAAACTCCAAATGTTCCCTAGGATGCAATGTTCCCTGGGCTTTTGGCTGCAGAGAGGCCTGTGGAGACCCAGCCAGTGGGGCGGGGGCTGAAGGACAGTGCAGGTTGGGGAAGCAGCCTTTGCTGCTCTGAACTGTTTGTTCCTCTCCAGAGGCCTCCTGGTGGTAGGTATTTGCCTCATCTGTAACACCCAAGGGCTCAAACAAAAGCTGCAGAGGCAAGCGCCGCTGATGTGACCCTTGCACAAGAGGCTCGCAGCCCCAGCACCGAGCACAGCCCGCGCCGTGAGGCTCTCGTGGGCTCTGCTGGTGGCACAGCTCGGCTCCCTGCAGCACTGGGGCTTCGGCACTGCCGTAAGCAAGACGGTGACAACTAGTGGGACAATTAACCCTGAGCATCAGGACTGCCTGTGTTCCCTAGGGAACACCTAAGTCCTTTTGCAGCCATCCTCCAAACCACCTTGGGCCGTACACCTAGTGACAGCAGAGTGGGGGGTGGGGGGGAGCCTTTCCCACCAGAAATCCCCAGAATGGGTTGAATAAACCATTGGGCAAACACGTTTCCCTGGGAGATCTCCCCTCTCGAACTTGAGTCATCCTAATATCCCGAGGACATAAACCCACGAGCAAAACATTGTAGGACATGTTAGCACATTTTGGAGTGCAGGGACAAGGAAAAACAGACTGCATCTGTGGATGTTACAGGCCTGGGTGCAAAGAGATTTCAGTTTCCTGACAAGTGTCTGTGTGAAAGCAAGGCTTTCTCAAGGACGCTGCAGGAAAATAATTCAGAAGTACTGTAAACTATGGTCTTGTTATGAGACCAAAGAAGAAAACACATGAGGTAAGAGTTACTGAGTCCAGCCAATCCCTCTGGGGGGTGGCTGGTCAGTGAACCAATGACCTTATGTTAGTCCAGCGTGCTAAGGTATATAAGCACCTTTGTAAATATAATAAAGAGGTCGGTTTTCTATCTACATAAGATCGTCCGTGTCGTTGGTGCCCGGGCTCTCTAGCGAAATGCATCCACTGCCTTCAAAGTCTCTGCCGATGCCCAGTTAAATAAAGTCAGGTTCACCACTGGGGCAGGCTGAGTACTGGGATGGGAAGGCTGCTGGAAGACACATAGTATCCAGCAACGCATAGACCTCCACTGATGCAGATGAGATCAGGGCCACCAGCAGACAAATAGACACAGAAAACAGTGGCCACCAAAACAAAGTCAAATAGACCCAATATTGATTTTGCTTTCTGTGCAAATTCCTTGGGAAGGCTGTGAGTGCCTGAGCAGGCAGGTTGTGTTCCAGTTTGCTCCCAAGCCAGCACCACTGGTTCAGAGGGGTGCAGAGCACCTCCTCAAAGGCAGCAGGACCTCAGTGCTTTGCAGGACCAGACCCTTGGACAGATCTGGAGTATTTTCACTGACCTTCCTCCAAATGAGTCTTGCCTTGGCTCACAATGCCAAAGTAAATAAATAAATAGACTAACAAGCAGAAATGCCTTTACCGGACATTATTCTGGGCTGATTGGTTGTGAAACTTTACTCAAAACCCCAAAACCACAAAAACTGCCAGTTTTCCAAGCCCTGTGTTTTTCATAGCTCTCATAGCATTCTGAATAGCTTGCATTATTTCAAACATAGAATAAATATACATTTAAACTGGTTGGATTATTGACACAGAATTAAAAAAAAAAAGAGTCACTTAACTCCTTGTTCTGTTTCTGTTTCCCATGAAGTGAAATAAGAATTAACACCACTGAACTATGCCTTGGACATTCACATTTACAAATGTAAATGTTGACAACAGCCAGAGTGCCTGCAATGCATTCATGCAAAAATCATTGAATAGGTGTACTTTAAATTAAAACCAAATCAAAATTCTTAAAGACTTATTTCTGTATGTCATTTACTGAGAGAAAGTCTACTGTAATGACCCCAGGCATATGCACTGTTTTCTTCATTGTGTTTAGTAGTCATGGACTTGATTTCTAAGGCCAGAGGTCTGCAATAACATCTGGATGGGGCATAACTGTGTGAAGCATAAAGCCCTGGTGCCCATGCCATGCCCCAGCACACCACTCCTCTGAGCTAGTTCAGGGTGCACACCCAACCCCTGCCAGGGTCACTCACAGCCACAATGCCTGAGGGAAAACAATATTTGAGCTACTGATCTGCTATTGGAAAATAAGGCATAGAAGACAATTTCTTCATTATTCCTTCAGAAAAGCTTTTGCATTTCATATGGTGAAAATGCCATAAACTTAACATGCTGCCAAACAAAAGGGAACTCAAGGACAGGAGCACAGACATCTGGGAAGGGAAACCAGACAGTTACATTTGGAGATCCTGCTCTAATGAGTACTCGTATACAGTTATTCAAATACAAATGTCTGGGCAGCTAAAGTGTCATGTATGATTAAATATCTGCAACAAATTATGTTAATATTGTTATTTCAAGAACACAAATTAATTTAAAAGTTACAAAATGTAGGCACGGAAATTATGTTGTCTAGAACCTGTATAGACAGTTTTCCTTTTCTTGCAATAGCTGTATGAATTACTGAAATTGCAAGAAAATGAGAACCAGTGCCAAGTAAAGTATTAGAGAATTCAAGAGCTTCACTGAAGTCTCTGCTGTTTGATAGCCTTCTTTCTTAGTACTCTTCATGCACACAAGTGTGATATAAAGAGATATTCATATAGGAACAGGAACAGTATTGTGTCTGTAATTTTTATACAAAATATAACATTGAAATTATTTAAATTAAATAGTTTGATGGAGGAAAAAAAATCAGTTTGAGTTTCAGCACTTACCTCTTCCTCAGCACTTGTGCTGTTCTCTGGTGGTAGGCAATGTAAATAGATTGATTTTTTTCAGCTTCTTATTTGTTTTTGACCTGCTTCATCCACTTGCCTAAACAACTCTTAGGAGATGGAGAGTCAATGGCATTTGGGCAGTTGCTTAAAATCAGGAATTTAGTGCTATCGGGATAAGGAAGTGCTTTCCTGAAATGGCCTCTTGGTCAAAGTTCCATTTCTGTTGAAAAAATGCTTTCTTTAAAGCAGCAATAATTGAACTATGAAAAGAAAGTAAATGCAAACAACTTCAGTTAAGCTTCAGTTGCTGCTTTTTAAAGAGGAACAAAAAAAAAATCCCTTTCAGCTTCAGTTATGCTCTGGGCCTAGGAGTGTCCAAATGTTCACACAAACACCCATCCTTTCTCTGGGACAAGAAGAGTGGATGCAAAGGGTCAGGCACAACCTTGGTACATTGGCACTTCTGTGGAGAACAGAACCCAGAGATCCCAGGCGGACTGACAGGAGCTAACTGCATTCTGTACAGGTGTGTAACTGGGCAGGACAAGAGCCTGAAATGGGCTACTACATCAAGTGAAACTGCAAACAGACAGAAGAGCCAGGGCTGCTTTCCACTGAAGAGTCAAATGCCTTCAGGACTGCCTGAGTTTAATATAGAGCATGAAACCAAAAGTCTTTTATTTATTTCTTTGTTCTTCTGTGCTGGGGGAGGGATGCCATTTTTCTCTTCACACTGCTGCAACATAGTCACCTATTAAAGTTATGGTTGTGCTCATTCCGGGAATTTGTAATGGATAGTAATTGTGCCTGTAATAGTAAAATTGCTCTCAGCTAGGCTTTAGCTTTGCTGGGATGTGTTTTCTACTGTCACCCAAATCCTGGGATAATAATGAGGCTGAGCTGCTTTTATCACAGACAATAAAAACTGAATCCAAACTATTGCTGAGAAACAAAGTAGAACACTTCCCATCTGGCTATTAAAATGTAGTGCATACAGGTTGTCCTAGTTGTAGGGATAGGAGGCAGAGTTTAGCATTATGTGAGGGTGACCAAAACCGTGTGTTTACGCTCCTCTATGTCATCTTTAGTGGATTGTCTTTTTAAGGCAGCAGGAGGAAGTGAAAGGGTGACTATTCTTTTCTGGCCCGGTGTTGGGGAGAGGTACAGGCAGCCCAGACCGCACCGCCATCACCGTAGGTCCCCCGTTTGCCATTTTTCCAGCTCCCTGGAGCCCAAGCCTTGGAACGACAGCTCCTGTGCGGAAGGTTGCTGCGGCAAGTGGAGCGCCGGGGTAACCCCAGCCCGGCCGGGCCGCGGCCCAGCCAAATCCTGGAGGACCCAGCCGCTGTTGGTGCTGCTTGCCCCGAGAGAAGAGACAGCAGCCCCAGCGCCGCTGCCGCTCGCCACAGAGACAGACAGATTCCCACCGCAGGTCGGGGCTGCTCCAGACAGCGCCGGCACCTCACTGCCGCTGCCGCTGCCGCGCGGAGGGAGCTTGCCCAGGACCACGCAGCTTGGCAGAGCAGTTCCTGGGTCAACCTAGCTCTCCAGGTTTTGTTTTGTCCCTGTTTTTCCATTATTGCCGGGCTGGGGGAGGAGGTTGTGCTGCCTGTGTTCTCCCTGGCGCCACGTGGGCGACAGCCTGGGGGCAGCCACCATTTGGGTTTGGCCCTAGGGGGGACCAGGCGATATCCTGCCTCTGTTGGTTAAACTATTCTCTTTTTGTACAGCCATTTATTACTATTGTTATGTTTATTGCAAGTCTCTTTAGTAAATCGTGACTCCGACTTCAGTCTCCCTTAGTAATTATTTCTCCATGATAGAAAAGGGTAGGCCTTGAGTGGCCTTAATTTCCCCATTGAATTTTTGAACTCCAGACACAGGTTAAAGAAAACACAAAGCACTTGGTGACTAATTTCAGTATTAATTAAACTCTATATTAAGATATACTGTATATTAAGATATATAGTAGTGGGAAATGAAGTTAGGTCCAGCATCTCTCTGATTTGAGAAATTACAGCAGTTCAACAGCTTTGGAAAACATCACATGCCTTAAAAGAAATCTGCATTGCATATCTGAGCGTCATAATGCTTTAAGTGTATCAACTGCTCCAGAACTATCCCTGATTAACAGTCTGGTACCCCAGTGTTCACCAAATATGTAGAAGACATTCAGAGGCATTGTTCCTAAATATGTCAGTCCTTATTTCTATGGATGAGATTATTTATTTCTGCACCTTTACATCGACTTTACTGACACTAATCTCCACCTTAGCTTCAAAACTTTTGGACCCAGGATTTGGGATGACTGCAAAACGGAAGTCAGACTAAGTCTAGGCTGCAAATTTGAGCTCTCACATCTTCTCTGGTATGGACTAATGGTATTTGATTGGTCTCCTGCATGAAGTGTAATAAAAGTGTGCTGTGCTAGAATTTAACAGTATTTTTAAAAACCTTTTGACATTTTTATCAGAGGCTGGGTGCAACCATCAACACATAGTACTACAGCCCACAAATAGTAGGACATAATCATTTCTGAGTGCTAACACGTGCAAGCAGAATGGGCTACTCAAAAGGTAAAATGTTGCCTACCTCAGTGGTATACTATGTTTAGCAATCATCCTTCCAGAAAAAATAACAAAAAATGAGATTTGACACTGCCTCTACAGGTGTTGGGCTTAGGAATTGCAAGAGGAATCCATACTGCCTTCCAACTCACCTAGAGTTCACAGCACTCCTTACATTTTCACTCTAATGTGTCAATGCTCTTCTTTCCCCAGGTCATTTTAAGAATGAATATGCCGTGCATAATTCTCTTCTAAGCCTATTTCAATGGGAAACAATGGTGAAATGCCTTTGAAATAATGATGAATTGGGCATGTGGCACATGAATGTGTGCTTCGCCTGCGAGTGCCTTGTGGACACTCTGTTTGTTTCTGAAGCAAATCTTACTCATATTCCATTATTATTCTTTTCAGCAAGGAATATCTCTTCTGCTAAGCATGATCTTCCTCACCCTGGGCCCCTGTTCTGCATTTTATGGCAATTCTGTTCCCCAGTTCTGTTCCCATCCATTTTTACTCCACATTCTAAAATAGGAAGGACCCTGATATGGGTCTGCTGCTGTTACTTGGTGGGTATGTCAGAGTTTCCTATCATGGCATGTCTCAACAGCAGAAAATCCACATTGCAACAGCACGGAGCTGTGGCTTATGGCCAATCAACTGTTACGATTACACTACCGCATTGAACTGCTTTTGCATTTCTTGGTGAGGAAGCCTTTCAGAGGCCTTAAACTATGTTTCATAACCTTTTTTGGTTTTACATGTCAGATGCATCTTACTAATTTGTTCCTTCCCCAGCACAATTTCTCCTTGGAATTCTCTGGGAGATGTTGATGTGGGTAGCAGAAAAATTAATGCATACTGTTCCTAGAAGTTAAGAGGACACTGGTCAGGGCACTGATGGGGCCTGGGTGCCCAATTCCTTTTCAAGGGGGAATCAGTTCAAAGCCCTGTGAGAATGCCTGCCCAACCTCCCAGATTTCTTTATAGGCATTGTAGAGCCAGAACGTACAAACCATTTTGGGTTGTGTCAAGAGCAGGATCCTTTCAAAAGCTAATGGTTGAGTGCAAAGGTCCTGCTTTTGGCTTCTCAGGAAATCTAAAATGAGATAATCTATGTACAGTACTAAGTAATAATTTTAAAAGTGTGTGTGAAACTGTTCAACAGAATTTTCTTCAAATACATAAAAAATCTATCAGCAGAAAGCCAGTAGTAACATAAAATGGAAAATGCGAGAAAAGAAATCAGCCTTGCTAAAGGGGGAAGAAATTCATATGCCATCTCTCACACAGGCCATGTCTATTTTCGTCTGAGTATATTAAAAATCCCTCATCTACTTTACTCACTCTTGCTGTAACTAATGGCAAATTCCATAACAGGATCAATAAGACAATGTCACATAACGAGGAGCACATTACTATGTTAATACTGATGTAATGTGAATGTGTCTATGTTTTATAGCTGAAAAAACTGGGAGACAAACATGGCACTCACTTCTTCCTGAGCTCAGCACAGTGCTCATCCTCACCAGCCCCATATCAACCAGGCACTGAGCAGGTATTCAAAAGTCTTCATTTGCAGTGCACGCTGTAGCCTATAATCATGGTAATCCTGTAAGACAGTGCTCCACAGCTGCCAAAGACTGATTAAAAATCTGGAAATATTACTTTTTTTTCCCTTCCCTAATGATGCCCAAGGCAAAATGTGTTTTTTTGCCAGATACTTTCAGCTCTGTGAATTAGCTTCCCAGACAGGGGTAACCAGACACGTTTCTGAACTGGCATTAAAGGTGCGGCCTCCAGTTTTCAGTTTTTAAACCTGTCAAATATCTTCCAAATTTAGAGACTACACACTGTGGACCACTGCTGAGCAGTGAGGGAAAAGTCTGTCAAGTAATCCTTCAGGTCTCTCTTCACTCGGGTCACTTGTAGCTCTGGCTAGCACAACTTGACAGACTAACACAGCCTTAGGGCCAGGACTGGGCCATGCTTAGGTGCTTTCTGCTGCAGTGCTGGTGAAAACAGCCTTTGAGTTGAAGTGATGTCCATTTCCAAAACACGGACAAATCCAACAGCTCAATGCAAAGACTGTTGCCACAGTCATCTTCAAACAGTGTCACACTACTCTGAAATGCAATTCACTACTTAACAGCAGGGAAATTCAGTGCTCCGGAAAATGCTTCCTCTCTGCATCATACCACAATTAAATGTCGTAAATATGTAGGAACCACTGAGGCATATAGAAAGGAATGCCCTCAGCAACACTGGGAGTTTCCTGCAAGCCAGGGACAAGGTAGAAAATTAAAGAAGTTCAAGTCTTATGAAAGCAAGCCCAAGGAGATACAATCTGTTTCAATGTGTGGGTCAAAGTTAAGGGTAGGAAGTGGGGCACACATATGGTTGGCCAGCTGGCTCTGAGCAGTGGTCTGACCCTGCTTTGAGCCAGTACTGCTGAGCACAACCAACACAGCCCTTCACAGGCTGCTTCAGTGAGACCCATGCCAGAGTCCTGCAGACACGTCTGGCCTTTTGGACTAGCAAATGGGGCTCTGCTGCTCCACTGGGACTTTATCATTCACTCCATTAGAATCTGGAAGGCATCCATCCTTCAGCTTTAGACTCCAGTTGCTTATTTTTAATTTATTATTGTTTTTATTATGGTAGCCTTAAATGGCCCAAATATACAAGGGTTCCACAGGGTTCAGCCTTGACGAGAAGCAGATGAGGAGGCAGACCCTGCCTACAGTAATAAAATGCAGAAAGCTGATGTAGCAATGCAACAAGGCTTTTGTGTGGTTTCCTTCTCACTACCCCATCACTTGGTTACTAGAGATGTAGGAGACAGAGTCCTGGTACTACTTTGCAGTATTACTATTAAGAGGACATACTTTTAAGGCAGCAGAAACTGCAGGCAGCTTCTGCCTCCTTTGGTCAGCCCCAGATTCTGTTACAATCAGAGGCACCTTGTATTACCAATAGGTCCTGTGATGTTCACGGAGTTCCTGCTCATGCAGATATAAAATGAGAGGTATAAAGATCTGGCTCTAATCATTATTTATTCACAATTGTCTTGTTTGTGCCAGGTTTTAAACTTCACACTTCAGTCATTTTGTGGGAAGGAAGATTTTTACCAGAGCTCTGTTCACAACAATTCAAATTCATGGTTCAATTTATGCTGGGGAATGTGTAAAAAGTTCCTCTCCCACATGCAGAAGTGGCTGAAGAGATCTTGCTCAACCATAGCACAGAGTGCTGTACCCCACTGCATAACAGAAGCTGAACTCCAGAAGTTTCAACAATCAGAATTACACAGTTCAGGAAATTAGAAGCCTCTTAAAAGCAAGGATTGTAATGGAAAATATTTTGAAACCATCCTGCTATTTCTAGAGAGATAAGCAGAGGATAGCCAAACTGAAATCCAGCTAAAGCATCTGGACTAATTCTTTTGCAAAATGTCCCATAGAATTTTTATTAAAAACACAGGCAATTGCCCAATGCAATATAAAAGCAATGTGAGGCTATTGACTCAAGCCACCTATAGAACTAGTAACACCACTTTCCCCAGCATTTACATTACACCAAGGTGTTTCCCATTCAAATTCAGATCAGAGCCAGCCATGTTTTGCTGATTAGCTCTGGTGAAATAATATCAGAGGAGATCTGACTTAATGCTGATTTTAATAACCCTCTTTCATTTTTTTCTTTTTTTTTGGACGGAGGCAGAGACTACTCTAAGTAATATACTTTTAAGAACTACCAGTATTAATAACATAAATACAGAAGTAACAGATACATTTGTAATTGCGCAGCTAGTCTATGGTATTGGCATAGCAGAAAATGTTTCAAACCTAAAATACTATAAGTAAGAATTACTATATGTAACCTGGGATCACTTACTTCCACTAAAATTGGAAATGTCTGAAATCATTTCAATTACCAGAGCTGTCTGGGAACACTATATACACATACAACTTGACCTATGTGCTTTTTGTGAATATATTAACTAATGGCAGATTAGTTGGTCAGTTAGGTAATAGACAGTTATGGACTATCCCTAAGTGTCTGTTATTATTTCAGAGACAGCTTTTCATCTAAATCTGATTAAAAGACCATTTTTGTTTCCCACGTTTAGAGAATACAGCAGATGTGGATCTGAATGATGTTATTTTTTCTTAAAGATGCAGGACACATGGTAGTGTGGTATTAATAAAGGTTTGGGCCAATATTTTCAAAAATTGGAGCCTAATTTTAGTTTTTGCCATCCATGTTTAGTGTTGAAAATGAACAACCTTTGTTCACAGAGCTCCAGCAGCTCCTATTGAAATCAGTGGGTGTCAAAGCTTTTGGAAGTTGAACCACTAATTCAAGAATCCCAAGGGAGAGTTGAGAGCCAAATTTTCATCTCCTCTTTGAAAATCTGGGGATAAGATTATGTGTGTAGCAAAATTCCCATTCACTCAACAAGGCCAGGATTTTTCTCTAATCTGGAACTGGTTTATGAGGAAACCAGATTACCCTGAGAGGCACAACCAGAAGTGAGTGACGTAGGCCCTTCCAGCACACAAAAGCATGAGGTCAGCCCAGAGATGCCAGGAATTTTATAGAATAACTATTCTGCTATTTTAGATACTTTGCACAGTTTCAATGGGCTTGTTAGAATATTTATTGGTTTTAATTTTCCTGTATTCTGAGCATTCTTACACACATGGAAGTAAAAGATAATTTTCGTCTTGGGGAAGACATGCTCCAAATCAATACTGTACATATGTGATGCAATGGGAAAATACAGAGCCTTCTCATAGCTCATCAGCTTCAAAGACAGTATCACAGGCATATTCAGGGATTGGAAATGCAGTTCAAGCGGTCTTGGAGCGTAATTGATTTTTCTCTAACTACTATTATTGAATGTCCCCCAAAATACCTTTCTAGAAAGCATTTCTGCAACTACCACAGGCAGGAAGAGGGGCTTCTCAACAGCAGAGAAGCGAGGCGGGGAGCGACATGCAAGACCTAAAGCTGGTCTCTGCCCTGGAATTTGCTCATCTCCTTCTCTTTGTGCCCATGACACCTTGGAGGTTCAGGTCTGCTTGCAGAGCTGCTGCTGGCAGCTGAGACTGCACTGTGATCAGAACAGATTTATACACACTATATTCTTATGGATATGAAACTCCTGAAGATGGGCAGATTCACTCCCTACCTATGTCATCAAAATCAGAGTTACACCCAGCCAGGCCAGCAGCAAGCCCTTTGGCTCCATCTGCGGTGAATAATGCCAGTGTGGAACCTGATTCTTCAAGAGAGATAACATTGCAGTTTGAATTTCTAATAAACAAGGCTGGGCTTGAGATTCCTCTGAGTAAAATCATCCAGGGCCCCTTTCAGTTTCAGGAGGTGAGAACCAAAATGATAGTTTGCCTCCAAACAAAAACTCACTTTTATCAATTTCCAGGATTTTCCTAATGGCAATGTTATGGTTCTCATTTTGCAAAAAAACCATTGCTAGTAATGGAGCCATCTCTTGAAAAGTTCCAGGATTTATAGCAACTGGCAGCATGTTAAATATATAATTGTTTTTTGGAACAATCATAATTTTATTAGTTGCCAGTCTCCCCTACCAAGATAAATTTAAAGGAAATCAATATGCTGACACTTCCCTGATTATTCTGCCAGTTCTAACCTTTAAATTTAGCAGTTGCACTGAGTGTATACCTTGAGGGTGTGAAACCCTAAGGCTTCCAGTTAAGAATTAAATAGTTAATTACCAGCAGCAAACAAAGACCATTCACTGGCATAAGCGCTGACTTTGTCCAATCAGTATTACAGGAAGATATAGAAGCAGCTTTGTCAACAAGTTCAAGCAAAGATTTAATGGAATTATCTGGATGGGTAACAAACATCAGAATATCATTAGCAGATAGAATAATTTTGTACTGCTTCTAACGTGAAATATGTTGTATTCCCTGAACTTCTTCTCTGAGTCCTGTGGTGAAAGCATGAGGTTTCATATCATAAATTATCTGCACTTTGGGACTGGTAAAGGTTTTGAGTTATCTGGCTACATTTACAAAGTACCCCTGCTTAATGGTAGCTGGATTTATTTCTTTAGTGAAAATTCAACTGGTCTGTCTGAATATCAAATGCTGAATAACTACTTCTGTTCTTGAAATTCTAATTTTTGGGAGAGTAAAAATCTTGTAATCAAAAATCCAGTTTACCCAATAACGTTCGATTAGTAATGGTACTGCCAGCAGTGGCTAATGGTGACAAACTATTATTTTGGCTGCACAGTCATATACATTCGAATGAAGATCTGATATAAGCTCTGCAACCATTTGTCTGTTTACAAAATTTGGCCCACTGAACACATGAATTGAACACACTGAACACACTGAATGAATGAATTGAAAACACAGAGATTAGATGTGACCAGAACACTTGGACGAGCTTGTGTGGCATGTTTGTGTGCCATGCAATGTGTGCTCAGCAGAGTACAGATGCTCGGGTGCTGCCTGGGTGAACAGGCATGGGCATCTGCAGAGACAAGTCATGTCTCAGAGGGGGCAAACCCGAAGATCACTCAAGAGATTTACAAGTGAGTCAAAATGAGGGTTAATCTCTCCCAGATGTCTAAATCTATGGCACTGAGTGGCTGCATCCAACCTGGTCTGCAGAGATTTGACAGCATACTTTCCCGTAGTTACTGCTCGGTGCTATCTGGCCACTTTGTAACCTCTTTTCTCCTGTGCAATTACACAATGAATACACAACATCTGGCTTCTGTTACGTTTGAAATATGCCTCATCAGTGTTTGAATGAGAGGCAGTGCTGGTGAGCAGCTCTGGAAGGACAGCTGATGCAGCAGCAGACAGCACTGCTTTTCCACTGATAGCTGTGGCATTCTGCAGGAGCCAGTGTGGTCACAATGGAATGCAGTTGGCATTTGCTGGTTGGAATTTATTGATATAACTCGTTAAAGAGAAGCCTATTTGAGACTGCCCCCTCCTTACACTGCAATGTTTCACAAGCAGGAAATATCACATCCTCAGTCAAGCTGGATCCTCACTACTGCTGGAAAGCAGGAGATGGTGCAGTTGGCAGAGCTGATAGCAATTTGCAAAATGGCTGAAGCTTGGTGGTAAAGAGGAGAAAATGACCTGATTTTGAATTATATTCTCTTTTCCCAGCATAGCTTGAGTCTCTTTATTTTCCCCCTAGCTAAATTAAAGCTACTGTTCCCTGTAGGTACTTGGAGGGGGAGACACTGCAAGAGCTGTTGAAACTAAAAGAGAGCTAAAGAAAAACAGGTATAAAATATCCATTAATATATTTGGGTTAGCAATCAAAGGAAGCTTCTGGTCATGAGAGAATGAGAGCTGGAACTGAATTCTAATAAGAAAAGAGGGAAGAAAAAATTCATCTCAGTTGTGAGAGGATTATAAGACACAGTTGACTGCAGAAGTTGGAAACTAGACTTGAAGAGTTTTCCCACCAACATTTTTCTGTGTCCTCCAGGAGATAGAAAACAAAGGTATTTTCCAGATGTGGTTCAAAAGGATGGCTCTAGCTCTCTGGCTGCCTGATTACAACTGCAACTCTGAATCCCAGATCTGTGACTTTAGGGTGACAAACTGGAGCCTGGACTGGGCATTTATACACATTCTACACAGCCTAGGGATAACAAGCTATTATTAAGGATCTGGATGTGGAAATATGGCCCCTGCATTGGTATGATACAACTTCATGTATCATCTGTTACTTGTGGTGGTGCTACTAAACTGTCCTCTTTCCAGAGCTGCTCAGTCCAACTTATATCCATCAGCACATCCTTTAGCCCAACTTCATATTATGCGTAGTAATACTGAAAATTATTTTTATCATTCTTCAGACAAAATCATTACTTTCCATTTATAGGTTTTCTCTTCCCTAGCTCCCCCCAATAAAAAATATGTTTTTCTACAAAGATAGACATTTTCCCACAACAATTTAACTGAACAGCAGATTTCTACTAAAAAACCATAGGCAGGCAGTTCTGAAGAACTGTTCTTAACTAACAGAAGAAATCCAACGTGGTTTTCTTACCGTGCTAAAGATCATGAATCAATCTTTTCTTTTATAATCTTTTATTGACACAATTCAGCATTAGAACCTGGATTTTGAACACTTGAAATCTTAATTGAATTTCCCCAGAAGAGACAAAATCACTGAAACACTGTTCTTTGTATAAATAATGCTGGAGAAAATCAATCCTGAACTAAGAACCAGCAACTATTGTTAAGATTTAGGCAGATCTTTTATGAACTGTCACTTCAGGAATTAGTAGTTAAAAATACTGTTTATATTTCAAGACAAAATACAGAGCAGGAGTTAATCTCCATCCATATTCTTATCAATTTAAGTGAGTGATGACAGGTACTATATAAATATCAATGTGTGATAAACTGAGTGAATTTTATTTCAGTGATCTGACTGAAGCAGTAATTATGCTGAAAGGTATTTTGAGAACCAGGCAAATGCGGTTAATTGCCTAACTGAATGAGCCTTGCTCACGCATTGGTGACTGCACTCTGCTCCTGACTGACCACAGGTGCTACTGAGCAAGGAGCACAAGCAGCTGTTTGAGCCGCGCCACTCAGCCAGGGTCCAGGTCTCTGCTGCCCTAAGATATTGTAAACTATGGCTTGTTACTTGAAGGAGTTTTTGCTTCAGGAGATGGCTATGCCATGGCAGCTGAATCCCACTTGTGAATGAAAACATTCACCAAGTTCCTCTTGTGTCAGGTATTTTTCCCTCTGTTACATGTCCCATGCTAATTATAGAATTATCTGAAGGACTTTCTAAGTGAAAATGATTGTAAAACACAGTTCAGTTTTGCAATTACATTTCCTCTTTCCTGTGAGGCTAAAGATTAACTGATTTCATCCTAACATGCCAGTTTTTTGATAACTTCATGATGTTTCCTAATCTCTGACTAACTTCCAACTGATGATTTAGCTACTGTAAAATAGGTAACAAAATATTGTGGTGAACAACATTTCAACAAAAACAGTGAAGGAGAAAGGCAGAGAAACAGAATATACAGAAACAACTCATTTTTACTGGGATCCATGTAAAATGGTTCTGGACTGGTTTTGACTACAAGGATACTTTTCATAATTTTTCATGACTTCTAACACACTTCAGTGTCTTAATGTTTCAAAACTTCCATGCTAACAGTATGGGAATTAAACGTTTTTATTTTCATTGGAAAACATTTTAAATTAAAGGGGGAAGGGAAATATTTAAAAATATAAAGAGTCAATATCTAAATGAAACTTAAATGTTTTTTTCTTTGATAGTTTGCAAAATATAACCACTTTTAGGTTGTCTCTGATTTGGGATACTTGCCTTTAGCATTTTGATATTTTCAGAATGAGAATATTGATGTCTGGGCAGGAAGTTGGCACCTGAATTTTAGGAACCAATCATGCACGCAAGCCAACTATGGGATAGTCTGCATGTTCATTTCATTACTAAATTCTGCCTTTCAGACTCCTCCCAGTATCAGTATGTAATAAAGACCATTTTCATCCATTTTTCCTCCTTGGAACTGTTGAGGACCTAAGGATGAAAACAGCCCTGCTACCTTCCCCTGGCTGCTGCAGGACCATTGATGGAGGAGCTCTGAGGCAGCCCCCTGTGCTGGGCTGCACTCATGCCTGCTGCTCTCCCAAAGAATCAGAGGACTGCATGTAGTAGAAACTCTTCCAGGCGAATTAGACAGCCCCACTGTGCCCGCATTGATTACCCCATTGTTCTGCACAGCGGCAGCCAGTCTGACGCCCCAGGAAAAGTTAGAGATGTGGTTCAAGTCCTCTAAGCTGTTCAGAGCATGAAAAGTAAATCTGACCTGTCCCAAAAGAATTTGAACTAGTGCAAAGTAGCTGGTGTATGTGCATATATTTCTGTCCTAAGATTATTTGGGGCCATCCTTTGCTGTGTGAGATGTGGAGCAGGGATGCAGACCCAGTGCAAGAATGGGGGAACTCTGAAGGATGCAGCTGAAATAGTAGGTGAGTTCAATGAGTAATTTCTGGCAATTATGGACAGCGGTGGCCACTTAAGTGAAAGGGAGGGTAGAAAACACTATCACAAGCCCTGTACTGAGAAGGAACAAATATTCTCAGTAGACTAATAATAGCATCATCTTGCACTGCAGAATCCTCATTAATTCTGTCAGCCTGTCCCTGCTAAAATGGGACCCAACACCCAAGAGTTACTTATGCCTGTGTTTTGCAGTATTGACTAAACCAGTTTTGACAAACATTTATTAATCCCAAAACTGTCTTCCGTGACAGATCAGAGCATGCCCTGATTTGACTTACATTTGCTGTTGAAGATCACACATTGAGTCAGACACAAGTGGAATCCAGGAATCCTGCTTCTGTCTCCTGCATTACCCACCCAGAACTCCAGCTGGCAACTGATTCAATCAATCATTTCAGTGTTTAGGGGGTGCCAGTCACCAGACTGCAGGATCCAGGAGAAATAGTTACCTCAGCGCTTATGAAAACAGGAAGAACTGCATTCCCTGCACATGGCTGTGGTTGCACACACAGACTTTTTCAAGAAACTCTTCCTCATCAGATGACAACTTCAGTCCTAAGCAAAGGAGAAAGCTAGGTCTCTGCTGCACTGAGCATGGCTTGTTTCCTTAGAAAACTCTGTAGAGGTATTTCAGTAAATCTGTTTAAACAGCACTCTGCTTTTTCCAGACTTGCCAAATACTGTCCAGGTAGGAGCCATCACAGAAAAATTGCACAGGATGCAAAAAGACTGTAATTCTGTTCAGATACGCTAGGGACTTAAAATAAAATTGTGCAGGTAATCTTAATTATGACGTTTGCTATCTGCTCTGTGTTTGACCTTGTAACATAAATAATTTTCTCTTAATATAATTTTGGGTGGGCGTGGTATGCACTTCTGAAAGACTGTATAGCCTTCTTCATCTGCTGCAGACTTTCTGTAAGTAACTGGCAAATACTCAGCCAGATGAAGTCCCTCCAGCAGTCTGGAGGAGGAACATGTGTACTCTCGGGCCTGAGAATGTTCTTGGTGTTGGTCAGCGCAGGAACCTTCGGCCACGGATGACACAACCTCTGCCAGAGGCTTGCCTGCATTCTTGTCTGCCTGCATGCAGGAAGGCCTCAAGTCTGGCTGGCTGTCATTCTTTTGTGCTGTTTTTATAAACTGCCTACTACAGAATCTCTAAGCTCCCTCCAAGATAACTGAAGTATGCAGAAATTAAGATAACACAGTACCTGAACATGCAAAATTCCCGAGTTCAATTGTGATTATGCCCGTGTAAGATTTGGTCGTACATGTTGATTATTAACAAGGGTCTTAACTTCTAGATTGTTATAAATTTTTATGTTGATTTTCTAAACCCCAAGATTTAGCTATTTTGCACAAACACTTCATGACCTCTTGCAAGCACAGATTTTATTATCTGTCTACCTTCTGTGTTTGCAAAGTCTTAAGGATAGATTCCGTCTTGCAAAATATATAAACTGCTTTCTATCACCTTAAAATAGACAGTGGTTCTGCCAGAAAGATGTGAAAAACAGATTATCAGTTGGACATTGTGGGGTTATTGCCAATGCTTCATTTTTTAAAAGATGATTAATCAGGAAAGGAAGGTTATGGGTAGTTTTCTAACAAATGGTAGTTTTCTTCGTCTCTCATAAGGGTATGCTATAGGAAGCAATAGACCACAGAAAATAGCTACCCTCTTTGATTTTACTGCAGATCTGGCCACAGGAAATCTTGCACATTTGGATCAAGCAGGATAAACAGCAAAGACTTCCTCTTTTGTGAAATCATCTTTAAGCAGCACCCCTCCCCAGGAAAATAGGTTTTCCACTTTACATAATGTTGCAGCAGCAGTGGTTTGTTCCTAAGTTTTTTCTGGGTAGGTTATGAACTTTACAGCTCTGACCACAGATCAGTTATTTATCATAACAGGAAAGATGAGACCAAAGATATTTCCTAACCTTCTCTCTGCAGATCAGAGAGAAGCAAGGCAACAAACATTAACGCTTCATAATCAACTGACAAAGATTATACAGAAATATTCATTCCTCTCTTCTAATCATATTTGGTTGAATTAATCTGTAATTTTAAACAGCAAAGATCAAGTCAATATATAGTTTCACTCAAATCACTTCTCCAATGAAGTATGATCAGTCTTTCAAAAGCAGACATGCAGGTACAAAAAGAATAATTCTGTTTAGAGACAAACTAAGGAAGGCAGTAGAGAAATATCCCATTTCTGGAGAATACTCCTCCATTTGGTATCTATAACAGGTGTTCCCATGTATCCTGGCAGCATATTAAAACCATGAAAAATGTCTTTGAAGTACTATTGGAGACAAAAAGTTTTTCTTCATCTAATACATTTGCCTTTCAAGAATTGCCCCTTGTTGTCAGTGAGCCTGAAAACACTGAATTCTAGTGGCACATCTGGTATATTTTGTATGTTGCAGCACAAAATTAATAACTGTAGGAAAGTGTGTTCCTACTTTATAGTGCCATATGACAAGTTGCACATAGCTGGGATTGCTCAAGTTACTGTACCACAAACCTAAAGAGCAGAGTATTTCATACAGCACCAGATTGCAGAACTTAACCACAGGCCTGACTGTGCTGGTGCAGAGCTGCGCTCTTGGAAGGGCAGGTGGGACAGATACCAACCTTTCCCAAAGCTAACTAATTCAGAGCAGTCACCAACAAGGATGCTTACAAGTAAAAGACTTAAGAAATGAGAGAATAGTCACAAGTACCTAAACTTTTACATCAGCCACCTTGGAGGAGTAGCATTAAGTCCCTCTTCAAACACTCCTCCATATTGTTACACACATGAGTTGCTCCAGCTCATGATGAAAACCTGGAGTAAGCACCTTCACTCCACACTTGTCAGTGAAAGTGTCTGTTCCTCTTAGGTTTGTCCTATATCTAGGTAGCATTTTGCTACCAGTCCTGGAGACTTTCGGGTTGTGCTCTGAACTTGCTCTTCCAGCTAGCACTGTGTTCAGGTGCCTTCAGCCTGTTCTAACAGGTTGTTTCTGGCCTGTTCCTCTAAGATGCTGGTCACCACAAAATTAATAGAAAAAGGAAAATCTACTGCAGTCCTTTGCAGCTCAGGAGATTGCCTTGGGTATATCTTTCTCACTCATCTTATGTGAGGGGAATGCATTCAGACAAGCACACATGGGAGGTGAACATCATTGGTCATGCTACAGAAGACACATCTGACCAAAAGGCTCTTCAGTCATGAGGCTCTAGCACTGGCTTCAGTAAACTGGATCAGATTCCAAGTGAATTGTTTTGGTTTTATTTTGACATCAGTTGGACAATTCCTAGTTCATATAAGCCTGAACACATAAACAGGACTCAGCAGGTTGGAACTGCAAACCATACAAAGAAATACTGCAAGCCTGAATTTGCTGAGGCTTGCCTCAGCCTGAAAGGTGGGTGATCTACAGTTTATGGGGTGTCAACCACAGGCTGCTGACTGTAAAGAACACACTGCCACTTCTCCATCCCTGTTAGACAACAGAGAGATATTGAAACACTATCTTGACTTTCATTCTAAACAATGCCCAACTCAACAAAAGGTTTCCAACTGTTTCCTTGCTGGAAACAACATCAAGAGAATATATGCAATTAGCACTTAAAAAAACGTTTGAGTAGCTCCCAGCTGACTTACCAGTGTATCTCAAGTACCAGATTAACAGTTCCAGATTGAGAAGTATGGTCTTTATGAGCCTGCCACTAAACTTTGTGCTTTGTTCCTGCAGCCAAAGCTAGCCGTAAAGGCTGTGGCCTTCCTGCTGTGGTTAGAAAATCCTTTAAGATAGATAGATAGATAGATAGATAGATAGAAGATAGATGAGCAGCAAACAAATTTAAACTCCTTTATTACTGAAATTACTGAATTTCCTCTGAATGCAAACAATGCAAGTGTGGCTGCTATACAAGTATACAAAATAGTTTAATTCTTCAGTTTAATTCTTTAGCAGAAATTCTCTGTCTGGTGTCCTGGTTCTGGCCAGGACAGGGTTAATCTTTGTGGCTGGGAGGAGGTATGGCCAGGACTCAAAAGTTATTCTGTACCACCTCAGGCCATTGCCAAGGCTGGGAGAGGGAGTTTCTTCTGGGAGAAGGGGATCCTTCCCATCGAGTAAGCATGGCAGATGGAGCAGGGGGTAATGCTGGTCCTGAGTGGAGGGAACAGGGGGGATAATGCTGGTCCTGAGCTGGAGGGAGCAGCCAGGGGTGGGTGGCTGCATTCAGGTATTGTCTATTGTCAGGGGTTTCCATAGTGAGCAATAATGTTTCTTTTCTTGTACCCCTGTCAATATTATTGTGTCTGTTACTGTTTGTTTTCTTATCTCATTGCTGTTTCCAGTAAATTGTTCCTATCTCAGCTTGTGATCTTTCCTTTTTGTGCCTCCAATTCTCTTCTCCATGCCTCCACAGGAGAGAGGGGGAGGGAAATGGGGGAGTATGCAAGTGGTAGTGTGATTTGGAGAGTCTCAGTGGGAGCACTAAATTGGGGAGTATCATTCCTAAACCACGACATCTGGTAAAGAAAACTTGACTGATACCCTTTTGAATTCTGTTTAAGCAGAAATGTCATTTATAATAAATACAGTACTGGTGGAAGAAAGACATATCTATTGTCTGAGAAGAACAAGCTTTTTAAATTCCACAGTGATGGAAAAATTGAAGGGAAAGAGGTGGCTGAGGGGCTTTGTGAGTCACACAATGCCTCGAGTGCTGCAACGAATGTAGAAAATAATAGTGATCTGCTTTAGGGGTTGTGTCTGTTTCAAACACGCATCATTTCGAACAATGATGACAACTCTTCCTGTCTCATTTTAGTACTGTTGCTGTTATGGAAACTTTCTCTGTCCTCATCAGCTCGATTATGTGTCTCTACAACACTAATAAATCACAGCTGACACTTCTGGGACTCAGCCTCTTTTGAAGGCATTTGCTTCCTTCATAAACTCTTTGGTCAACTTTAAAATCTTATTTTCAGAGTCTGAGTGAATAGTATGAAGAGATTTTGAGGATTCATTGAGAAACACGTGAAAACAGCAAAGACTGTTTATTACTGGCACTTCTACCACTGATATCTTTCTAAATTATGCATTAAATTTCTGAAAGGCAATCAGACATAGGCAAAATAAAATAAATACAAATAAATAAAATAAATTCAGATTCCCTTGTCTGATGTCTTGAGTGCCTGTTGTCTCCTTTGCTGGGAGTAAGCTCTTACATTTCTTGATGAAGATTTGGTACAGGTACTCATAAGGGCTCAGGGCAAAAAGTATTTCTTCTGGTGGTTTGGGGTACTCTTAGGCATTTGATCATTTAAATCAATTTTGGAAACAAGACTCACATTTCCAAGGCTTAGATCCACAAAAGACTATTTAGACTGACTTTTTAGAGTTCAACCATCCAGCAGATCCTGTAACCCTGAATACAGCTTGCTGTAAAAGACTCCAAGGCAGGACAAGAGCATAGGAAAACCATATATAATAGCCTTTAGTAAATGCCAAGAAGATATATCTTTGCCCCTAACTATGGTGCATGTTTTCCTTTGGACTGCAAAGACACAGTGCCCACTATCCCCATCCTTGCTTGCAGACTGGTACTCTAGCAGCACCAGCCCTTTCTCCCAAAGCTGGCAGGGGTAGCATCTGCTTTTCCCTTCACTAGCTCAGAGGTACCAGCACTTGTCTGAGATGTGGGAGGCTGGAGTCCCTTTCTTCTTTTCTGCCTAAAGGGAGCTGTCCCTGTGGGTACCACCATCATCCACTTCTCAGGTAACTGAAGAAACCTGGGAGGGCCTGCTGAGAGCTCAAGTGCAAAGGTGACTGTCTTGAATGCAGGTTGTTGCACATGCTCCAGAAGAGATGCTGCCAGAGCCAGCACAGTCAGCCCTCTCTCCCCCCTCTCTTCTGGGGTGTCCTTTCAGCTGAGGGCTTCATAAGAAACAGCAGCATGCCTGTGCCAGGTAACACAGAAATACTGGGGGACTCGCTACAACTCTCATCTCTGCTAGCTAAAATAAGGATACTTTTAGAACTCCCAACATACCCTCCTGGACAAAACAGCAGTGAGATGGTGGTGCCAAGGATGGATCATGCACTACAGTAGAATGGGATGGGATGGGATGGGACGGGATGGGATGAGATGGGACAGGACAGGACGGGATGGGACGGGACGGGACAGAACGGGACGGGACGGGATGGGATGGGATAGGATGGGATGGGATGGGATGGGATGGGATGGGATGGGATGGGAAAGCAAGGCAAGCAGTATGCACAACAGCAAGGCAGTTCTGAGCAGCTCAAGCACCTGCAGTTTGACTGTAGTCCACTAATATGCAACCCATTTCTGACTCCTAACGAGGGTGAAAATTCTCTTTCAGCATTTTTATAATTATTAGCCCTCCAGGAGTTTTTATTGGAAAACACTGACAAGCTCCTGTCATAAGTATAGATAACTTGGTGTTCAATGGCAGAGCTTGGCTGACAGTTTTATTACACTCCTGAGCTAAACAATCAACTGCATTTATAGCCAGATGACTCTCTTGTACATCTATATATGCTTTACAGTACAGCTGTAAATAATAGTGAAAGCTTCTACAGGAAATTAGATTTGCAGGTTTCAGCTTTTAGAGGTTGGGCAAATTAATTTAAATATTTAGTGTTCATCAGTCACTGATGCATTTTGCTTTATACATTCCCAGGAACCTATCAAAAGTGAGACACACAATGTGAGATTCAAAGTCCCATTGTCACCCTAATTTTCATTTTATCACTTCGAAACCTACTTCTAGGAAATCACCAAGCATTGAGTTATGGTTTTTATGAGCTCTAATGCCATGAAAATACACTTATTTACTAGCCTAAACATACAATGCAATGAGAGAAAGGGCACAAACAACAACATGAGTTTCATCCCAGTAGAACTATATGCCATGGGCATTTTTATTGGTAGCACTCACACACCAGATGAAGTTGCTCCCATAACTCAGTCTTAAGGACTACTCCCATCTCAGCATTTTGGAATGTATTTTCCATTTCAATTAATTTCTTATTACCTGAACTCTAATGAGCTGTGGGGTGCAACCCAGTGGCCTCTCCAAGGCATACTGACTGTCCCGTTTTGTTACTGTGAAAGGCAAAGGCCTTTTATTTTTTCTCTTAAGGTTATTAGCTGGGATGGGCATGTAAAGGGAAAAACCTATATATAAGAGGATTGAAAGTAAAAATCAGACATACTTTTAAAAATCTATCCTCATGCAATCCAAACTACCAGTATTGGCATGCATATAGCAGTAGTAGACATCCTGTCTTGCACTTTTACTTTGTAGTAATCTATACAAAAACCTGTACCAAGCCAGTTAAAGCAGTGAAAACTTCAATTTAAAAGTGGAATTTGTGCTTTAGCTAAGGTGCAATCTGATTAGGCCCTTTAAAAGCTGGCTAGCCCCAGAAGACTCTGCTTCAAAAGATACTGCAGGCAGCATTTTATACAAAATTAATAACAAATTATCTTTTCCAAATAAGTTCCAACTGTGAATTCTTTTCCTGAAGTCAGAGCTAGTGCACAGATCAGATTAAGAAACAGTAAAGATAACAAACTCATCCAACAAAGGCAATAATAACAACCCATAGTACATAGGAAGAGATGGCATGTAGTGCTTATGTACTTACAAAATAGTTTTATAGCTTTAATAGTGAATTGCATTTTAACAGGCATGTTCAGATAACAGAAAAACCCAACAAATAGTGCAAAACACAATTGGTAAACTTGCTTCCCTGATCAAAGTGACTGACTACAAGTTACCTACTTTCTCAAATAACCACTGCCATAAGTCTTTGAGAAGCAGCTCCAGAAAAAGTATTTACATTTTTAAAAATTAAAGTCAATTTGTCTGGAAATGGATCTTCCATGAATCCTGAAAGATCTGTGGCATTTTGGATGCAGCCTTAGGAGATCATTGTTGAATTGTCCCCTATTCAGGGGAAAAAGAAAACAAGGGCACTGGGAAGAATATGGCAAAGAGAGGGGAAAAGAAAACTTGGTAAACTTTGAAAACCTCTACAAGTGCAACCACCCCTTGCTAGAAAGGCTATGCTGCAGGACAGATGTTGACTGCACACTTGTTTGGAGACAAAGCAAAGCTTTTAAAATAAAAGAGCTAGATGCTTGTGTCACTCCTCAGGTAGCAATGTAACAGTGCTGATTTGGTGCTCCTCATAGTGCTAATTCAGCCAGTCCTGTAAGCTGGTCCCCCATCAACTGTTGCTTCCATGATCACACAGTATTATTTTTAGTGCAGCGGCAGAAGGAAGACAGGCATGTAGCCAGAAGAGGTCTGATGGAAGGGTTTCTGTTTTTAAATTAAGTAGTACATGCTGTTTTAAAAGTGGAAAGGGAGAACAGGAAAAATTTAAGGATGGTGGGAAAAGGAGAGAAAGAAAATAAATGCCCTTCTCTTGGTGTTCTTGAGAATATTTCACTTGTTCTATATAACTAATATGCATTCCAAAGCATGGACTGAAGGAAAAGTTATTCTCACTCCATCAGTGAGATTGCATCATTGCCTTGAAAACAGACCAGGAAACATGCACTGGGATTTATTAATTCCCTCCCAAACTCAGATTATGATGAAATTTACATGGGTTAAACTGTCAAGAACATAATTTCTCATCTTTGAGAGCACAAGAGAGCTGTAAAGTGGGAATTTGTATGGAAAATTCAGCTGTGGTGGAACATGTGAAATTGTGCATATCCACTGTCCCTACAAGGACTGAAAACAGAAGAAGACTGGCAGGCAGTGAAGACAACGCAGAGCAAATTCACACCTTGTGTCACTCCAAGAGTTTCAGCACCACACAGAGCTGCCTGTGGAAATAGCTGTATGGCAAGTCTGGCTTCAACAAAATAGTGCCAGTATGAAAGAAGTTACACTCACATCCTTGGAGCTGTGTCAGGTGGCAGGTGCACTTCTGGACTCATCCTGCTTCTTCCCCTGCTGGGTCAGAGGCAGTCCCAGCACCTGTCCCCTGGCCTCAGGATTTTGTTGCTTTGCCACAGCCCTTCAGGGGCCATGTGAGCCACAGGGACCTGCAGAACGAGAGGCAACACCCTGTTACTGATGGGATGGAAAATCCTCCACTGTAGCACTGTAGGTACAACAGAGTATTTGAGACAGGAGCTGAGACCCATGTCTACTGCTCCACAGTGTCATATACAGGGGGTTTATTTCCTCCTCTTTAGCTCACTTGAGCCGAGGTCAGCCAAAGTACAGCCTGCAGCTGCTCCTTTCTTTGATTATTGATGAGGATTAGGATTTATTTTTTATATACATCTCTGTAGGTGTGCAAGACATTTCACACAAATATGCAAGGACAGGGCACTAAAGAGTTTATACAGCCCAAACAAGTCACAGCACAGCTAGTGAAGACACACACACAATTAAAGGTTTATTGATGTAAGCTCCATGTGTATCTTATCAGGTGGACAAAATGTAGGGTGCTTTGTGGGCCCTTTTTCTGAAGGCAAAGGGTCATTTTTATGAGTAACACTTTACCTTCTGTTACAGTAATCTGCTGTTTCAAAATGTAGTTCACAGGACTCCAAGCTTGTATCCAAGCTTGGTGAGCTGATTGGCTTGAAAAATAGCTTGTGAAAGCTTTACCTCTGATTGCCACTCATGAAATGAACATTATTATTAGGTTAAGGGCAAAAGATGGCTCTTTGCTCTTGCTTCAGAACAAAGACTGTTTCTCCAGCTTTGCCTACAGTACTTAGTAACTATCTGCAAGCATGTGGGACTACTTTCCCAAGTTTTCCCATCCCTTTTTTTCTCCCAGGAGTAGTCCCAAAGATTGGGCAAAGGGAACAATAGGATTTGACCCAAAAGACAGAGAAATAGTGCCATTGTACTTAAAACTGAAAAAACCCCCAAACAAACAAACCGAAAGAAACCAAAAGTTGTAGTGTGCTTTCTTCTGTTGTTACCTCTCTGCTGCTGGCATCTCATTTAGGGTTACAGCTACATCCCAGTGCCTTTCTGTGGCTCACAGCAGGTATCCACAGTCACACCACTTCTCACGATTTTTCTTCCCTTTCACTCTCAGTGATTAAAGTCTAGAGCCAGAGGCAGCCTCACATTGTTGATCCTCACACCGTTCTCCCTGCACCTGAACATGGGAAAACCTTCCGTAAACTTTTAAGTATGTTTTTGCTGAGCTGGTTTTCTAACATTTGCTTATCCATTTTATTGCCTGTGCAATACTCACCATGACACAGTACCTGAACCAAAACCTGCATAAAGAGATCATTCTCTTCATGCCTTAACAATGTGAACATATTTTAAATGGCAATGTTTTGTCTACTTCTTAAGAAAGCCAATTACAATGTTCTCTGAATAGGTGTGTGTTGAAATGGATCAGCATGTTACACAGCGATTCAAACACATACTCTGACAGACGTCCTGAGGAGGGACATCAGAAGGACCAGAGCTCTGGTTTCAGGTGCACCACGCAGGTGCTGCCTGTCAGATAACTGAGGCTCAGATTTATGGTTCTCCCCCAGCTTAGGGGGCTCAGGCTAAGAGATACAGAGCTCTGTTTTCAGAGTTGGTAGGCAATGTCAGCTGGGAACAAAGCTCTGGAAAACAAGCTTAACATGTCCAATCTGTCCTCAGAGACACTAGGAAGGAGTGTCACTCTATAAAGCTCTACCCTGAACTGTCCTCGGTATGTACTAGTACATATCCTAGTATGCTAAAGGAGGATCATAAATTTAAGCCTCTAACAGGTGTTTCAAAGGGTACTTTAGGGGATTTGGGGATAAGTACATTGTCAAAGCAAAATTAATGCTGAAGATGAAAAACACATGTAAAGTTCAATAATGACCACTTCTGACCAGTGGAGCATGACTGCAACTGACTGCAAGAAGACTTGAATGACGGACACTCAACCCTCATCGAGGTAATCCTCAGAGAGATGTGCAAAAGCCAGAGTCTAACAATAAGCAGAAGAAGCAACACAGGAATATTAAGAACTAACTTGTCATCCCTGAAACCCACTGAACAAGCGATGCTTACCATCAAAGACCTCTAACTTTACCGAAGAAAATTATTTTGAACCCGTTATCCAAGGGATCCCTGATTTGACAATGTAGCGTACGAATATTTTAAGCCAACATGAAGCAATAGCTATCCAACAGGATAGCTATATCTAAAGGATACATCTGGCAAGACAGGACTTACATACTCACTGCAAAATACACAGTGCTGTCTGTGATGCTTCAGCAAAACACTTCCTGACTCCTGCAGCCTTTAAGTCAGCAACATCTTCTGGAGAGGATGCAAAAATGGATACCTTGAGTAGAAGTGAATCTGTGAAACAGCCTTTCAGACAGACAAAAAGGGCACTGATTAATGAGCTGGCATAGACAGGTGAACTTTTTATTCCATTGATTTTACAGATTGGCTTAAAGCCCCCAAAATTTTGCAAATTATGATTGCTCCTAAGGGACATCTCTGTCTCGTTAGTTTATTTGTTTGCATGTACATTTGGTAACTAAGGTCAAAAGTTTTATAGCAGCAACTGTCTCTGAATGGTTACTTGGCTTTGATTTTTTAGCCACGACAATGAGACTTTTATGCAATATTGTTAATAATAGAAATGCACTTTGTTTTAGTTTAGACTAATTATAGATTTGTTTGATACAGTATTTCATGTGCATGGGTAAAAGGTAATGGTTTTAACCTTATAAAATCTCAAGATTAAATTCTGCCTTTAATTACATAGATACCACTGGTGATGCAGAGGATTCAATGATGTTGGAATTCATTACCATTACGGTTTAGCCATGAGACTAGGCAAAATACTTGATGTCAAATCATAGTGACACAAACATACTCTACAACTTTAGAAATTACTACCTGGGCTGGAGCTGAATAAGTATTACACGAAGTGTAAGTTTGCACGAAGATGGCTGATTACAAGCTGCAAAATTCAAATCACTAAATTTGATTGGTGCGAGCTCTGTGCAACCCAGCACCCACCCCCATACTTACAAATTCAACATCACTCTTATACCACCCAGTTTCAGGACCCTTATAGGGCATTTGACACAAACTGCACAAAAGGATTCTGTTCATGTAAATTTTAAGGAAACATCCAATAATGACATTTTAGCCTCCTTTGATTTTCTAAAGCAAGTGTTTGCAAGTCAATACAATTATTTGATATTATCATTTGCTTTAGTCTTAGTATACATACACAGGGCAAACACTGTCTGTGAAATCTGGGAACAGAGCTGATGCCATCTATTTAAGTGATCCATCCTTTACAAATACTAAATGGAAGCAGCAAAAGTGACAACTTGATCTTTTGTGGCAAATGTTCACAAATAACTCTAAGAAATAACATCTGCAGAAAGTGGGAGTTTCATGAACAGAAACATAGCCAAACTCACTGTGCAAGGGGTTTGCAGATTATGCAGACTTAACTGATGTGCAGCTTTATTTAAAATTTCCATCGGTAAGAGGGAGAAAAATTCTCAAACACTGAAGAAAATTGACATCTTCACCTTTAATATAAACTGCAAAAAGAAGTAACACCACAAGTATCTACAACAAAAAACCTCTCTGGGCATGATGACATCATCACCATTGCTTTCTATTATCATTGAACATTTGCAAGAATTATGATGTTCAGGTTCCATTTTGAACCCCCATTCATCAGACTGTATAAATTTGTCCTTTGTAATTTTCTTCAAACTGTGTTTTGGCAGAGGAGTACTGGTGGGTGGGGAGCTTTTGGAAAGCTTATTGTTTTTAAAATTTGGTCTTTTCAAACTGTTCTAAATACAGCAGTGGGAAATATGCCCTGAGGAGAAATGCTGTTGCATGTCTCTCAGGGGGGGAGTATTGACAATTAGATATTTTCAGTTTCTTATTCAGTGCAAGAGGAAAACAAGCATTCGTGTTACAGGCTAATTCATGGAAGGCCTCTGGCCCAGCAGCAATGATGAGTTCAGGGTGATGCTGTGAGACCAGGAGGCTGGGAAGCTGTCCATCAAGGCTTCCCAAGGATGGTCTGTAGCTGTCTTGCAACACACAGAGCTTTTGTATGTGGCCTGAGCAGGATCTGGGGGTTGTGGCTGTCCTCCGCAGAACCAGGTGATTGTCAATGGTGTAGCAACTGTAGGGTGTCCTCCAGCAGCTCTGGGACGGGGTGAATGTCTGGGCATTCAGAATCTGTCAGCCACTGGAAACCTGCACCAGCCTGCCCCTCCACAGCAGTCAGGCATTTTGGCAAGTCTAACAGCTCTGTATTTCCGGCCCCTGGCTATTTCTCCAACTCTTCCCATTACTCCACATGACAGCAAGAATCCTCTGCAAGAGTTGGTCCAAGAGTGCAATATATCCAGAATCAAGAGGAACTTCTGCTTTCAAAAGCAGCAGAAGCAGTACACAGCCCAACTCATGATGTTAGAGTTGAGCACAGATGGGAACAAATTCTCACTCTAACCAGGGGCCAAAGTGATGGACAGATAGACTCGAGGAGATGTGCTCCAGAAGGAATATCAGCAATTAAATCTGAAAGAGGAGAAGGGTGAAAAGGAGTGATAACCAACAGTGGAGTTAAGGCAGCCTAAATGCTGTGAGAATTTTTCTGAAAGCCCATAGCTACCTGTCCTCACACACCAGCATATCACTTGCCTTCTTCACCACAGAATCCCAGAAGATTCAAACACAGTCTGCCTAGAAGGAGCTCAGGATAGTGGTCTAGAAACAACTACCTTCTCTTTGCTTTTGGATCTCAACTCACTTACAAATCGTGTTTCTGCTTTATTCTCAGTTTATGCCTGTCTGCACTAAGAGTTCCTAGAAGAACTCTACAGATATCGACAAAAGCAGTGAAAGTGTTTGCCAAGGGGCTGACACAGGGCAGGAGGTGATGTTGTGAAGAGCTGAACACAGTTACATGCTGTGAGATCTCAGTGTTGCCTGGACATTGCAGGGTGGTACAATGGTCTTAAATACTTTCGCTTGATGGAAATGTTCAAGGCCAACTGGAATAATCAGCCTTTGGATCAGGCCCTTATCCCTTAGTTTCCACATTTGCCTGCTTGCAAAACCCCAATGCTCATTCAGCTCAAGCCTAGAAAGATGCCAGAGATCTAGAACAAATACCAAAACAGGGGCTTGACACTCAGGACAGAAGTTTTGAAAAACTTTACTTCCAATTATTTTAAAGAATAATGCATAAATGGCTATTTCTGTAAATTTGTGCTGATTTGGGTTGGATTATGAGGAAATCCTAATGCATGCTATACACTGTAAGGAACCTTCATACATCCATCTAAAAAACAGATTCAAAAGATGCACAAATTGAAATGGAAGATGATCCTTTCAGCCCTGAGAAAAAGTGACTATCTTCACACCTGCTAGTTTGTTACTGGATTAAGCAGATCTGCTCATTTGCATTGCAAGACTGATTTATTTGGGTACCCTTCCATAGTACATTTAATTTATCATCTACACAACGAATATGATACAATCACCTCATTAGAACATGTGAAAAAGCAGGATATGACGTGAAGCTGTATCTGTATTTCCTCCTGTGCTTCTTAGAAACTAATGCAATTACAAAGCCATTTTGATGAGACATCATCAATAACTCCTTTATATAAAAAGAAGTTACTGGCCAGCTCTTATCTCCTTCATCAACAGAGTGTTCCTGGAAACAGGAGAGTCCATGGCTAGAGATAACACATTGTGGAATCTTCTGCACCTGCTGGGCTGCACTGCCCTCTTGGTCACGTGTAAGTTATGGTGACAGGGGATGGTAATTTCTGTCCCTGCGCAGATCAACACGCTCTGTCCCACAGAGCAGAAGTGGTAGCTGTGGTGGTTTTCATCTGCTTAAATAGCATGAAACACTTTAAGGGCCTGCTTTGGAGCTACATGCTTTTCAGTCATCTCATATAAACCCTGCCAGGAGAAGGAAACCTGTCTGATTCTGGAAGTGTATTTCTAATATGCAAAACAAACAGTACCTACAGCTTATAGCTGTTATTCTGAGGACACAGGTTTTATGCTGGGACCAGGAGATAATTAGTAACAATCACTCCTAATTCAAATTACTGACAACCTTTTACTGTATTATGTTCTTATTGGGAACTAGCACTAGACATGATTAATTTACAATATCCAAAGAGGAGCTGTTTTAATCCTGGGAGAAATGTATCTTCTACGTCCCTTCCCACTGCTCATCTCTCCTTCCCTATTTCTAGCATACAGATAGCTGCTTTCTCAGCAGCTGCTTGGTCACCAAATTTTAGCTGAAGAAATCAGTTCTTTTAGTATATCATTGTCCAGGATGGCAACTGCCACATAAAATGTGCTGTAAGAGAGATGAAGACATGGCTCACTATCAGTTGCCCTTGACCACCCTACTTCACTTGAATTACAATGAACTCAGTACTCCTGCCTTGAAGAACTTGCTGATCAAGCCCAATGATATGAGACCCACTGTAAGCTCAACTTTCAATCAAAAGTTGGGTGGTAAACAGGAGATACGAGCCAAGTAGACATAGTTTTGTATTGCTGCTTTCTAGTCACTGACAGCACCCAACATGGTGTTCAGAACAGGGCTGATTTAAAAATTAATTTTAAAAAGGTAGGGAAACTGTGCAATGATTTCTTTAAATCTAGGCAAAATTGAATTCCTGAATTATACTTCTGTTCAGCTCCAAGGGCTGCCATGCTGTTTTAATCATGTGGAAAGTTAGGGCGCTCCTTCTGTTCTAACATTTGTTTTCTGCATCCTTGCTTTATTTTTAACAGCTTAACAACAGAAAAAACCACATTATCGCATGACTGTCTAAAGCAAATAGTACATTTTGGTTTTGGGCTTGGACTCTTGAACGTGAAACTTCCCAGCAACAAGTACTGTTCTCTCCGTAGGGCACTTCTGGTAACTCATCTCTCCTAGTGAGAAGTAAGGAAAACTATCACCTATTGAGCAAAATAGCTAGTTCTTAGAGCCCTCTCAGCTGAGAAAAAGTAGAAAAATCAGACTGTGAGTGTTATACAAGACAGAAGGCTGCACAGAAAGCAGCAGGCCTTACTGATTAACACCAGCACTGGGCCTTGGATGACTGGAATATGGTCTGACCTACTAGAGGCTACTATGCCTCCCTGGCCAAGTCATTTCACTTTTCTGTACTTTGATTTCCCAGTCTGTGAAAATTAGTGTGCTGTCATTTATTTTTAAGCATTTCAGCAACTGACATATTGTACCTCAAATTCCTTAAATGGTAACATAATTTTCACTACTATGAAAAGTTGACTAAAACAGCATTTCAAAATCCCTCTCTATGTATTGTACTCACTGTTCACAAGTCTGACTGTGGTTTGACTTTTGGCAGCTGAAATTTGGTCTACCGTGGTTATTTGACTTCAGTCAGAAATTGCTAATGAACATAGATCTTCTGTAGATTTGAATGGGTTGCTTAATCAATGGAAACATAACCAGTGCCGCTTTAAACACTGGTTTATACTTCATTTGTGTAGGTCCTGTTTATCAGTAGCTACTCCTTTGAGAATATTATTACAAATGTGTAAAAGTTAACAAGTGACTTTTTCAGGTGCACCAATCATTTAGACCTCTTAAGAGAAAATTCTGAATCTGGATTGATGAAGAATATGCACGTAAAATATCAAAAACAAAATAAAACATTTTAAAGAAAAACTGTACTTTCCATCCTTGTGGAAGACAACATATAGCCACACTCAGGCCTTGGGTTATTTGTTCATTATTGCCAGTTTAGTTAGAAGCTGGCAGGTACAGTTTTGTTACCAAAAATGACCAGAACTTGGCAAATTATTTTGGTGACAAAACTCTCTTCTGCGTGATTTGTCCTGCCTACTTGGGTTTCCTTAACAATATTTGTTCTAAATTACATAAAAGTTAGAAATCCATCAAATAAGCCTGGTTTTCTCTCTTCTCAGTTTTGCTGTGTTTCCTCAGTCTGCTGCTGCACCCAGCCAGTGAGCAAGCTGCAAAACAGCAACCAACAAGCTCCAGAGCAGCTGAGGCCTCGGGTCACAAACTGTGAGGAGAGATGACAGGCAGGAGGAGGAAGAGATTATTACAACACATACAGAGAGGAAAATGGCCAGGACTCAAT
This sequence comes from Atrichornis clamosus, assembly GCA_013400975.1. NCBI lineage: Eukaryota > Metazoa > Chordata > Aves > Passeriformes > Menuridae > Atrichornis > Atrichornis clamosus. Next base: position 39,830 of record WBMZ01008334.1, read on the forward strand.
TTAGCTCACTCTAGTGAAGTTAGCCCAGAAATATCAGAAGCTGAGAACCATCACAACACTACCATGCACATACTTTTAACAAGCAAAAGTCAATGGGATGTTCAATAGTCACAATACTGAGAGAGCCCCTATAAGCATGTATGCTCACCATGCATGAGAAGAACAATTCATATAATTCTGAGAGCTGATAAAGACATTATAAAACCACTTTGCTATGATAATAAGGAATCTTTATACTGCTGAAGCAAAGCAATCTAATTCTTCAGCATTATTAACATCACTATTATGCACTAACAGCATTATTCACACGGTCTCATGAAGAAACGCTAGATGGTTTATTCACTTAGTTTGGATCCCTAATTTTTAGCTTGAAAAATCTGTCCCTCTAGTAAATGAACCAAAGGATCAATGCTATTAGCAGTACAGGAGTGCTATGAGGAGGTAAGCAGTGGAAAAACTCATCTTGTGCAACTGAATGATGTGTAAAGTCCAACACATTGCAAAGATGTAACATACTTTCCCTTAAAGAACACATTTTGCTAATGCAGTTGAATTCACTGGAACTCAAGTCAAACATCAATCACTTTTCAACACCACCCATCCCCTTCCCCTGCCTGGGACCTGGGACCTGTGACCTGTATCCTAAAGGCAGGTCACTCTTCAATATCAGCAGTGTAGGATAAACACCTGTTATGTAGATCTCACTAAACAGGGCACAACCCATCCTGTGGAAAAATATTCCATATATGGGGGTCTATTATTCTAGCTCTAAAATCACATAAGTGAGGGGGCTTCAGTCGCTGAAGACATCTTTCCTAACGATTATTTCCAACTCTTCTGTAATTGAGCAGTTTTCTTGCTGCACCAGCTGTGTTGCCAGCTTATCTTTCAGCACTGTTTCCTACTCTACCCTTCATCACTGCATTGAGAGTCATGATTTTTCTCTAACTGATGTAATCCTACCATTGTCTAAGATGCTGATTTTAAATGTAATATCAGAACTATAGGAACAAATCTGCAGTAAAATGTGAAAATTAAGGAACTGCAAAGAATTCCTTGAAAGTGTTATGTGAAAAAATGGATCCTGCTCTTAATCAGGATTATTTCCATTATTTGCATACTTCTGTTACTGAAATCAGAACAATGTCTTCCAGTAAAACCTAGACAACTAAATGACTCATATGATTTCTGAAGTGATCATGGATTGCCTCTGAGCTGCATGCACTCACAGGAGTTCTCGTGTCTAAAGGCGGACAGAAAAAAAAGGGGAACTGAAAATGGCTGACTGTAAAGATGGCTGTGTACTGCACTTCCGTATTCATACCAAAATAAAATAGAAAACATCATTAGCCATTTTAAAATTTAAATGGCGCAACCTCTGGGTCCAGGAGCACAAGTAGACATGCATATTAGTGCACGCACTTCATTCATGCCCATCCTGAGCACTAACCAGACATCACACATATGTGCAAAAGGACTTCTGCATTCATTCAAGCCTTTACCCTGCATGCATGGCCTCCCTCAGCAGGCACAGACAAGTGGCATTCTGTACACAGCCAGTCTGAGTCTTCCCACCATCCTGTTCACATTCAATTACTATCTCTGCCATATTTCCACTTCCAAACCTAGTTAAAATGGAAGCTAATAGCAAAACATACCGACACAATGAAAAATCCAGGCCAATATTTTCGGGTGATTTGGTATGGCTCCAGTGTTAGTGCCCAAAAGCCTGCTTTTTGGGCACAAGTGAGCTTGCTCATTGCAAGGTCTGGCAGGGAGAGCAAACAGAAGAGGAGTCACCCCAGTCTCTCTCCATTTCCAAGGATCTGAGAGCTCACTGTTTCTTAGCAATGGCTTACTAAGAGCCATCTCACAGATCTAAAATTCTAGCTCCAAAAATAAAAGAATATAACAATAGCATTGATTAAGCAATGCATAAATGAAACTGGTTTTCAAGACAGAATGACTGACTGAGAGACATAGTGAACTTAGAAATGATAAAGGTTTCACAGAGAAAATCCTACAGAAACTGCAGTGGAGGAGAAATGCTTAAAACCACTGGTACCCCCTGCCTTCAAGAGGTAGAACAACATTTGTTTTAGGGAAGTAGGAATTTGAAGGGTGATGTGCACTGCTCCCAGCTTTGACAAGGAGAGAGATCCCTGTGGTCCCTAAAGCAAAAACTACAGAGGACTGAATTCTGTGCAAACCCTGAATCTCTGTGCGTTTCTTCCTGTAGGGTATAATCTACTGACTTCATTGAAGCTACTATGTTATGAATGAGAGTAGATCTAAACCCAGAGAAGAAAAATACTGTGTTCAGAATTTTAGTATCTGCATTTTCAATACAGACTTATGTTCCCACTCTTTTGAGTGCCAATGAATATAATAAGGAGGAGCTTGAAAGACCATGAGTTTGCTTTTTTGTTCTACATAGCTGAAGTTTCCTTCCTGCAGAGCTTGAGCAATTAATATCACCAGCCAAATCCTCCATGGGAGGTAAGGGTCAACATGAAACATCTAATTTCCTAAAAAATAATGTTTTCCCTTTATAAAGTTATGAAAGAAAAATTCTGAAAAAAAATCTAGGCCCTGCCACAAATCCTGCAGGGGAAGAATATCCCAAACCCAAGTTTTCCTTCTTCCCAAGACATACCCTAGAGTAGGACTTCTTACACATGTACCCCAGGGAACTGAGCAGAAAGTAGCACCATGAACAGAGCTAGCAATAGAGGTGTTACTTTTACTACATCTCTCAGTTCTGTCCTACAGCTGAAGATTTTTTCATGCCATTGTACATTTATAAAGAGAGCAACAGGCAGCTAAAAATAAAAACACACTGAGGTACAGAATAGAAGAAAATATAAAACAGTAATAGTAGAAGTTTTAAGCCATGGGAAAATCAGAATTGAATTATTTGTGTCTTCCTGAGGAGGACAAAGGTACTTAAAATCCACCTGTTAAGGACACTTAAGGCCACATGGGCTTTCTGTTCCTGACCTTACTTAACCTCAACTTTTTCACCATCTTGCTCAACCCTGAAAGTGTCTATTGTAATAAGGGGCAAAACAAGCTCCTCTTCAGAGCTAAAGTCATGCAGAGCAAAATTATTCATTCCTTTGGAAAAACACTAGCAGATTGTTATCTTGACACTGATTATGAACAGCACTGTGAACGTGAAGGACAGGACTGAACAGTTTCCTCTATGACCTTACTGTAAGCCACACAGTCATAAACTACACAGTCCTACATCTAAAGGAGTCCTTAAAAAGGGACAAACAAGCGTGGCTGGAGCAAGGTCAGGGCTGAAGCACAGAACCATGTTATAGTTGGGACCAAAAAGCATCAACCACTCACAAAGACACACCAATCTAATTAAAATGAGTGTAAGGCTGATTTAGCAAGAGCATTTAAAGCCACTTAAAATTCACCCAATATAATTTACTGTGGCACCCAACTAGATCCAGATTCACTGATATGGGCTGTTTTGAGTGAAGGGTACCTAGGCTGGCAAACAGAAAAGAGAAGGGCTTTAGATCCATGCAGCAAATAGGACTTTTTAGTTTGACTTGAATGAGGGTCTCATGCACGCAAAGAGGTTTTGTTTCCCTTCTCAGCCTGCTTCCTCTGCCTCACCTACTGAAACATCTCTGTGCACAACTCAGGCTGGACAAGGCGGGACTCTGATTTGGGAGTACAATGTCTTCTTCCATACAGCCAGGTGCAGATACCTTGGGAGAAGGTGGGGAAAGGAAATTTGCACAGTACTCTGAGTTAGCCTAAGATTATAACCTTTCATTCAATTTTCTTAAACTGTCTGGAAAGACCATCAAGGGCTGCACTGCTTTTGGACAGTGCCAAAAGTGGCAGATGGGGAGTGGCAGAGTATGTGAGGATGATGGAGGCTGCTGGCAGGGGGCCTGGAAATGCTGACACAGGTTGCAGGACGAAAAGGGGTGTCCTACCTGTGCTTGCCTGTGTCCTGAAACTGCAGAGTGAGGGAGGTAGGCTCTGCATGGTGGGTACTGCGTGTCCTGAGCCCTCAGTGGGGACCAGGATGTTTGGAGGGTGTAAAGGCATGAGCTACTCAGCTGCTGAGTGGTCTGGGCAGTATCATTTAATCAAAAGCAAGACAGCATAGTTGCGAGATATGAAATCTTGGACCTGTATCCAAAAGGGTGGTGTACTCTTGGATGTTGTAAGGAAAAAGTTTACTTTGCCACCAGCGTCTTGCCTCTGTGGTTTAATAGGGTGCTTAAAGACAGAGCAGTGTCTCTCCTTGACACTGATGGACAACCCAGGCTCAAGCTGAACAGTGCTGCACAATACACAGCAGCCATATGCTTAAGGCAGCTGTGTGTGGAAAGAAAACAGGGACATCCCAATATTTTTTATGTTTGTCCTCTCTTTCCCCTCTGCCCCAGAAACTGAGCCACTTTCGGCACACTAGATTTATCAAGGTAGCAGCTAGCAGTGTTATCCCCAGACTTGTCCCCTGACACAGGGAATTTGCTTGTAAAAGCACTCCAAAGCCCTTTGGGGGTGTGCAGAGCATACAGAGCCTCTGCATTATCAAACTATGTCCTACAGAGCAGGTGGTCAAGCTCCTGCTCTGCTCCCCTCACACCACTGTCAGACTCAGCTATCCCCATTAGCAAAGCAGTAATGCTGTGCAGAACTAAACCTGCTTGTCAGAAGAGATTTAAATTATCCCTTCCCACAGTTCAGAAAGAAAGGAGCAGTAAGCCCTGCTTTGTCAAGAAATGAGCTGAAGTCAATGTAAACATCATAAAAGCATCCATAGCTGGCTTGTACAGCCTTTCTCTAGGAGCTCTGGCCTCCTTTAAAATGCATCTGTGGAAGGCTACTAGCAGAGCTGAGTGAATCACCTCTCTCTGGCTCCCATTTTAAGGGCTTCAGGAACCTATCCCTTTTATTCCACACCTCCTTGCAAATCTCCTCTTAAGGATTAAACTCTTTCCCAACCATTGGAAAATCCAGTTCCAGATGCCTGACCTACATGCCCAGGCCCAGTCAATAGGGAGTGGAGGGGGACATCACATTTATTTCTCAATTGATTGAAAGACCAAATGAAACTTGAGTCAGACAAATCCCTTTGTTTCCTCACACTCCACTCCCTTTGCTTTGGGGAGCTCCAACATGTTGGGAGGGGAGATAATATTTGGCAACAGCAAAAAGGAGTGTGCAGGAGAAGAAATAGGGAAGTCCACCCCCCAAAAATTGCTGTAAAATCTGACTCTCAAAGATAGGTTGGTGAGACTGGGAGGAAGTGGAAAATCATCATGCCAGGAAGGCTCTATTTGTTAGCTGGGGAGTAGAAAAGCTGGTTACTGCTGGCAGATGTCTCCTGTTGTGTTATCTCTTCCTGTTTAGCTGCCCAATGGGAGGATGAAGATTTAGTCAGCCCATGGCCTTTCCACTTCCATATGCTGCCCCCTTGGAAAGAACTCACCCATTTGCAGCCTGGGTATTTTATCCTGTCACAGAGTTGGTGAAAGCGGTTCCTGCAGCCCCCTGCAAGGCCACAGCAAGGGCACAGAGGGGTGTAGCCCAACACAAGCCATGTTCTGACAGGCCCCAAAGGCTACTGGCACCTGGTCCTGATTAGAGCAGCCCCCAAGATCCTGTAATCTCTTCTCTAATATTGCTCTAATCAATGTTGGGGCCAGCTTGTAACCTGTCCGCAGACCAGGGAGCTATAATTAATTGGCTGAAGCTCCCTGTAGGATCCAGGCACAGCTCAGATCCCAGCCTCTGCAGTTTAACTTGAGGCTAACACTTACCTGAGCCTAACATTGCTGTTATTAGTTTTACCCCAGTGCAAATCAGGACTGTTAGTCGTGCATGTTAAATAGAAAAGATATGAGGACAAAAGTATGTGAATTTCTCTGTTTTCACTACAGTTCAGGCAAGTTTCGGTTGCCTGTTTACTTTGCTATGATATAAAGGCCCTGCCTCAGTGAGGAACCTATAGAACTGGGGCCATACATAAATCATACCCAAGCAACGCAAAAGAAGTACAGTATGCATTTCTTCCATAAAGGTAACAGTAAATAATCTACTAAGTTAATGGTTCACTGATGCAACTCAGTTTAAGAGGTGGAAGAAAACATGGGGAGGTTTTATCTGTGACCCTTGGCTTAGGTCTGAGATAACAGCTTTAACTGAAGAGCAAAGGTTAACTGTAACAGAAAATATCTGCACTACTATAGCTTACAAGTCCCATTCTGATTTTTTTTGTCAAAATGAAGACAACTTCTTTAATTATGGCAGTACAGCCATAAAAAGTCATTTGCAGAGAACTATTTGTCAGTGTTTCTCCAGAGTACTACCAGCATATGGAAGAAGAAGACAGCAGTAGGTAGAAAGAGAAGATTTCGGGAAGGGGGGAAACTTCATATTTGCTTGAAAACTATGAAAGGAAGTAATAGCCAGGAGAGTTCTTGTTGATGGGAGTAACATCCTTTTAGACAGAGCTAAACATGGTAAAATTAATGTCTTAAAAGTTGTGCCAAGGCACAGCTTCCACTATGGACTTGGTATCATCCTACCAGGCAGAGCACAAGCAAAGAAGAAAGATGCAAAAAAATTAGGCAAATAGGAGGAACTCTTCAAACAAATGTTGCTCTAGGGTAGCACAAACATGTAAAGGAGAGCAGAACATAGTGTCTCAGCCCAGTGGCCAACCTTCCAAAATGCAGCCAGGGGAAATACATACATTTCCCAGCTGGAAATCTAACAAACACAGCATAAGACTGGAGGGAACTGCCATGGTTTTGTTTGACTGACAACTGCTGATACCTTGGGGCATGCTGAGGGGATGGAGACTGCCTCCTGGCAGCTACAAACAGCAAGTCCCTGCTCTTGACTGGTATTAGAATGCACTAGTACTGAACCAGTCAATTTGCACAGAAACAGTGTGAAAATAAGATGACAGTGAGGGCAGTGTGAGAGACTGACCCAAAAAAAAAAAAAAAATTTAAAGCAGTCAGTCTCCACTGAGAGGAATTTTCATGTGGTTTTTCTGGCATTGTCTTTTGGAAAACACTGGGAGTTTACTACCCTTTCAGCTTCTGGAGTTCTCACAAAACCTCTAAATCAGGTCTTTATTTATAATAGGAATTTTGAAACTATTTTCTGCATTCTTTTACACTCATTCAATTCTTGACCCCAATTATATTGAATAATCTGGTTACAACTAACATAAATATAGTTTTGTTATAAATCAGGACATGTTTGCCTGGAGACAGCCCTTTTTCTTGCCCTTGTTCATGTTCTGCAGCTGTCCAAATACACCCCACACTCCCTGGAACCTGCAGCACAGTTTCTCAGTCACAGCTGGTGAGGGCAGAGGTAATGTGCTGCAGGCTTCTCTCCCTCTATGCCCAGCCAGGAAGCCGATGGGTACTCCAGTTTATGCTGTGATGCTTAAAAGACTGAAATAAGATCATGTTCCTGTGATAGGTATTTGATGTCCATACCAGGGATGAGGGTTGTCTGTGTTAGTTTGATATTCAGTAGCTGGCTGGCTGAGTCCTTGGGGAGCAATTCAGTCTTGGCTTAACTGGAACAACATCTTATGGCATCTCTGTGCAGAGAATAAATGATTCCAGGAGTGCAACCGTAACTTAGTATTCAAGGGTTTCCACAGAGGGAAAATTATTAAAAAGACAGAAATTGTCATCAGATATCAGAAACCACATTTGATTAGCACAGGAAATAAAATCCTTACTGATATTATCTGCTGGTGAAGGCTGATCTTAACTGTCATGCCGCTCTGGTACATCAGGTGTCAACACCAGGACAGCTAGGCAAATTAGGAGCCCAACAAAACACTTTCATAATTCTGTCCTATCCACCAAACAAAAGACTTGTCAGAAAGATTTTGCAATAAATTATAAAAATAGCAAGGGCAGCAAACTGATGGAGAAAAAAAGGACTCAGCCACATTTACAGAACTAATTTCTCATCATGTTCCTTGTAATTCTTTTATCATCTTCACCTTCTACTACCAATTTATCAAAAAACCCCCTTGAGTTGTCCCAGAACAAAAGGATCAGCTCAGCTTCTAACATTTTCAGACTACACTGGAATCCAAAAGAACTGAAGTGCTCCCAGAAAAACCCATTCTTAGGGGGTTCCCACCCCAGTTCCCAGTTCACTGGAGGTCACAGCAGATAAACACTGGCAAGCTTAAAGAAACAGCAGGATCCAACATCTACTTGCATTTACCATGCCAGTGCAGGATCTGCTCCTTCAAAAGTGTATTCATGTTTAAACTCCTGCTCAAGTCAGCGACACAGCATAATGTCCTGAGAAGAGAATCTTTGACATCTCGTATAAGAGTTTTAAAAATACAAATGAATTTTCAAATGATACTGAAACACCACCAAGCCTCTAAGCTGTCATTAGCAAACACCAATCAGGTCAAAAAGAAGAGAGCTTAGCCTTCTGCCTACAATGAGATCTAGAACTCAAATTTCACTATTTGTACCAGTTTCTCAGATGTCCACACAGTTTTGAGATTTACAACTGCACAGTAAATTGGTGGTGAATCTATTCGATTAGGAGTCACATCAGTACTGCATTTAATGTTTTTATTGTTTTAATTTTATTAGGATCAGGAAATTCTCTGTTTGATTCAACAAAACTTACTCTAACAATGTGTTTGAGAGAACTCACTGGCTGGAGACACAAAAACCCATAATCACCAAAGTCCCAGCTGCTTGTGGTCTGAATGCCCCATACTAGTGTGCCTGGTGTTGGCACAGGTCAGCCCCAGCTCTGTGCAGCAGACTTGTAAGAACTGCCTCCATTTTCCTACACTACTCAAGCCAGTAAGGAAACTCAGTGCTTCCTGTAGAGTGGTCTCCTCACAGAACGTGGTTATCTTCCTCTTGTAAGACCATTGGCTTCAGCCTCCCCCTTCAGCAACAGCTCAGAGGCAGGAGCACTCACCCAAGAGGGCAGTGCGAAAGGGAAACAGGTTTAATTCTCTTCTGTAATTGAGGAACATACCTGCTACCCCACTGACACTGGAGCAGGGGCTTTCTCAGCTTTCTTGGGAGCCACTGTTCAACTTTGCGTTGAATCATTAAACAGTGGCTGAGCCAGAAAGAGGGGATGGTACAGGGAAAGAGACTATTTCTCAGTCTAAAGCTAAAATAGTAAGGTGATCTACAGAATATATCAATTCCTGTCTCAGCTGCATCCACAACCTTAGGACTTTAGCTACAGTTCAATAATTATGAAGTGAACTACCACAAAATGCCCACTTCCCCTGATCTATGACTCTGTAGTAATTATGGCTCTTTACTGTATATTTCCTATTCATTGATGTTGAACTTTTAGAGATTATTTACTCAGGGGTTGATTCTGATTCATTAACACAGAAGAGGAGCTATTCCATGAATACTATCACTAACTAGACTTTCAGCTTTACTGCCCAACTCTATACTTTCCCTCATCAAAAGGTTAACTGGAAGTAAAATACTAGAGGATTATTTTTATCCACTTGAGGCTTACTTCAAAATACCTCCATGCTTTCAGAACATTGAGTTTAGAAAGTTCACCCATTAGAGTGCAGTACATTGGCATGGAGAGAAAGTTTGCAGCTACGCGTGATCCCGGAAACTCTGCAATACATGCTGAAGTGCTGTATCATGGTTTTGCAATGTGATTCACATTCTAAAAAAGAGCTGAGATAAACTAAGAAGTAGTTGTCTTACAATATGTCAGAGCACTACGAGAATTTATATGGAGTTCACAGACAGCCGCTTCCCAGCCTTTGGTCATTACCCTGGGCTTTAGCAACAGGGGAAAAAGGGTGGAGCAAGAAAGCCTTCTTTGGACACTTTGCAGTAAGTCACACTGGTGAAGATCTTATCATTAGTGTGAAATCCACCTCTTGGTACCTTGGGAAGACTGCATGTATTCACAGTGCAAGAATCTAGTTTCACACATTGTACTGAAGTGTTACCTGCACTACTACTGAGCCAACATGGACTCTGAGATTAGTTCAGTCGGTTAGGGCATGGTGCTAATAATGCCAAGGCTTGTGGGTTCAATCCTCGTATAGATCATTAGCTCAAGAGTTGGGCTCTGTGATCCTTGTGGGTCCCTTCCAATTCAGAATGTTCTGTGATTCCGTGAAAAAAAGCAAAACAACACTATGGAGATTCAAGGTGCACTAAGTGAGGGCTGCTGCTGCAAGGGGTAGGTCTGATCATGATATCTATTACCTTGTGCAAGTCCTAATCCCTGTGTGACTGGTGCCAGGGAGCTAGATCTGGAAACTGATCCACATAAAAATCAGTGCAATATATTAGCTCCTCTGTGCTCTCCACATTGTTCCATCAGCACAGGTACTGAGTACAGCTTGGCCAGTACAGCCAGTGAAACACATTTCTCAGGAGGAACCCACAACTGGATTAGCACAAGTCATGGTGCTGCAGGCTAAGAAACTCTGCTGTCACGCGAGCCTCATGAAGCAGCAGTCAGGGAGAATCACAGGACAGGTGCTGAGTGGATATCCACATGGCACGTATCTGATGTACAAGGGTTCAAATGTAAAATCAGGTTGCTCTTACATGCCATTGTGAAACTCTTCTGAATATTTCATAAACAAAAATTTGCATCTTGGACACCTTTTAACATTTCTTCAGACACTCAGTATTGAGCAAACTGGATACAAATGTTTTCTTTTTAAAGTTTCCAAACACAGTTGCCTCAACTCTTACTTCAGTGTCAGTCGGAATTTAAGCTAGTTAAAAGACCTCAAGACAGGAGCCTTTGGGTAAAAGAATATTGCAAAGTGTTCATCCAGACAATCTAGAGTAATGGAATTTAATGCAATCTAATGTTTTGCAATGGCAGGCATTTCACATGTATCAATACTCCTATATCGATCATGCAAGCCCATCACTCATGCACAAACTCATCCAAACAGGAGCTTGCAAAGGGCCTCAGTTCTCCCCAGTACCTCTCATGTAAGCATCACTGGAACCACCAGACTTTTTGGTTAGCAGGGGTGACTTCAGCTCTGTGCAGGACTGCATTCCACACAGAGTTTCTGTGGTGCCCTTTGCTAGAAATAGGTGGGACCCTGTACAGTTCATATGTCAAGGGACACAGAATTGTCTCATTCCCGACTCTTATATTTAGTTCCCCATTTTTTTACCCAAGGATTCCTTGAGGAGTGATTGGAGAAGCAGTTGTATGATTTTAGGTCATTGCCATATATATGTTGTGATTCAGGTTATCAGAGCAATATGTGTCTGGTAATGTTAGCTCAAGTAATGGCAAACTGGTGCATAAACCCACGGTGGAAAGTAGTGAGGAGGTTGCTCAGGGCTTGGCATTTGGAACATAAACCTTGGATTAACTACAGAGGTGTAAATCTTACTCCAGTGGATTTAAAGAGAGTCGCTTGGGAAAATTTACCCCCAAGATTGTCTCTTGCAGGATATGCCTTGCAAGAGCAGATTAAATATGCAGCTAGAAACAGTTCATTGGGGTTTTTTCCCACTTCCCTGGAATAATTCTATTGATACAGCACCAGATCCTCTTTTCTGGATGCAGCAGTATGGTTCTGTATCCACTCATTTGAAGCCGGCAGTTAGCTATGGCTTTGCACCCACTCAACAGCAGGATTTGCTCTGTTGTCTTTTTGTTGAAATGTGCCTACCCTTCTTTCATACCCTTCCTTCTCCTGTACCGATGCTGACCACAAGGAAAACCACAATGATAAAGCTGTTTTCTCTTATTAGTCCATTTTTGTAAACAGTACTGAATGCATGAGCATAGCTCCTTGGTGTGTGTTAGGGAATGGAAATCTCCACTCCAAGTTGAAGTCCTATTGAATAAACCTATGTTTCTTTAACTTCAAAGGGAAATGCTACCTAGGTAAAGCTTTATCTAGAAAAATCTTTGCAAAATAAAAGGGAATTCAGGGGCAAAAATAATGCAGAATCAGTTTCTAATTGTTACTATACTTACACAATTCTTATATTTTTTCTGCTTCACTGAAGCATTTTTTTTTTTGTTTTCATTCCCCTTTTCTTTACTTTTTAGTTATTGACACTCAGATAAAATATTACAATATACCAAATGTATCTAGAAAATAGGCCTGACTCATTAGACTGAGTCAATCTAACATATTTTCCAAATTATACTCATATAGTCTAATTTTAAACCATTTAAATGCAATTTAAAATGTTTCAGATTTTGACAGAAACAAAGGCAGCTAGCAATGGCAGAAAGGACAAAACAATTTTGAGAAATACACTGTAAATGGCAAGGAACGAAATATCTACTATAATGAAAGCAAATGGATTGTAAAGAACTCAGCTAAACTGTTTATGTATTTGTAAATAAAAATAATTAACCATCTTACAAAACAAAACCTTCTTAAATACAATGTATTTACAGAGGCTCTTGAGTGGGAAAGCTTTCTACTGCCCTGGCTTGTAGAAACAGCATACACAAAAGAAATTCTTCCTCTAAAATCACATACTAACAAATGTGTTTTCTTCTCACATTTCTCTGAAAAAATTATTATCTGTTCTAAATAGAGATATGTGAAAAAAAAAAGGAAACCAAGAATACAGCAATCCTTTACCTCTCACTGTCAGAGGCAGTATTTTGAACTGATTTTCAGATGGGCAGTCCTTACTGAAAGGAAAAATAAGGATGTTTCCAGAGATGCCTCTAACAGAAGCAATAAGAAACAATCCTCATAAAATGGTGCCTTTTTTTTTTGGTCCTGAAAAGGGTTTATTAAGAACAAGTATGATCTGTCTATTTGGTCTTTCCACAGAAAAGTACAGTAATTGGAACAAAAGAAAAAAAAGGTTGAAGAGCAAGATATGTTCAACTGAAAATGAGAAACTTAATCTGGGAATCTGGAACATGCTTAAACATGTCTCAAATGTAGGCAAATGTCCTGGGTAGACTACATCTCCCATCAGGTACCTCTGTCTCTCCTCTCTGCGTGGATGAAAATTTGGTCACAGGAAACCCTCGCTGCAGGGTATCAGATGTGAAATAGTCCAGCTGGGGACACTGTCTTGTTGCAGCAGATGTGCTCACAAGAGCCTGTTCCTCAATTCTTGCTGTTAAAACACAGTCTTGATCTGGGGCTTTAGCAGTTTTTTGGGTTTAGGAGGCACAAACCCACTTGCTTTTCAGATGGGTATAGAAGACAGCCTTGGAAAAAGAAAAAGCCTTTCTGGATATTAGAGTGTCAATCTAACTACAGCCAGAGGAAATCCCTGAGGAAGACAACTGACACATACAAGGCAAACAAACCTTAAGCACCTAAACACCTCTTCTGGCCCACAGCAGCAGGACTTGTGTGCTATGTTATGTGACTGTGGAGACTGAAGTAGGACAAGACAGACTCTTACACTTGTAAGTGTAAGGCACCCCACCCTCTGGAGTGCCATCAGCAGCCACAGCACAGTGCAGTGGCCATGCTATCACCTTGGAGGTCAAGTGCAGCTGGTCACTGGCTTGCAGAGCCACATGCTGCATCCTGCACATAGGCTACTGGATCAAGAACATTGCGGTGAGTGAGAGACAGGTCCAGTGCAGGATGGACACTCACATTACCTTGTACACCACACAAGAGGTCTCTCTGGTCTGAATTAAGAATTAACCAGTAACAGATAGTCAATGTAGAAAATTGAGATGACAGATTCTTCAGTTAAACTCAGCAGCAAAACTGGCAGCAACTTAAGAGTGTGATCCCCAGGGATGCTATGCTAGAACACCATCTTGCTAAACCCACAGTCAGTAATAACAGTTATTTTGGGTAGCTGTACTCATCAGGATCAACCTAGAACACCAGTCCTACAAGGAGATCTGCAATGACTTGACTGCCATTGAAGCCAGTAAAAGAAACAGTCTCCTTGCAAGATCAGGGCTAGAAAGTTTATATGCACAGAGCAGTCAGCTCTCCCTGTCTCCTTTCCACAAAAAGGTGTGACGAAGAAAATGACCTAGCTGTATTCCTTTGTAAAACCTCGCTGTTGGAGGTTTCACCAATCAATCTGCTGGACATTTGCAGGAAAGTCATAACCTCATGCTCACCAGAAGCTTTCTGTCTCTATTCACGTCTTAGCATCTCATCAGGCAGGTACACTTGTATGCACTCTGCTACTGATGGAGGGGCTGAACAGCCACACATGTGCTCAGAGGTCCCATGATCACACGATGCTAACGAGGTGGGGTGGAACCAGAATGGGAAGTGTCTCTCACCAGAGACTCCTTAGGTTGGTTGCTGCTGACAAGCATCTGTCTCTGCTTTTCTTTCCTCAAGGCTGTTAGCTCCAGCCACCACGAGGCCTAGTGCCAGTGCCCTTAGCAAGAAAGGACAACACAGCTGTCCAGCTACACTCACATCCTGCACAACATTTTTGCACAACCTTTTTGCACAACCTCTGCCCAGCCCCCAGCACAGTGGGGGTTTCTGATGCTACCTCCAGTAGTGTAAATGATAAACAGCTTCTGGCACAAGTGTAGACTCAATTTCAGCAGCACAAAACCAAACTAGTACCAGGAGATGGTTTTAGTTGTTCAAATTTGCGGTAATTCCAACATGTCACTCCAAAATTACTGTGGTGTGCACAATAAAAAAATTAGGAAAAAACAAATCAAAGGGTTAAAGAGATACAGCATTACAATTGACAAGATATTGTTTAGTGTGGGTTTTTTTCTTCATGATTCTGCCAAAACCAACCTATAACCACAGCATTCAATTTTTCAAGTGTATGCACCCGAGGCAAGGCAAATTTTTGCACCTACACACATGGGCTTTTTCCAGGCATGTATGTGGCTGTTGTGAGTGCTATTATCCTTCATTAAAAGTGATAGATCTTCAAGATAAATAGGCACAAATTACCATTCCCTAGCTGAGTCTGCATCTATTACGTAAGTAGTCACTCAGTTTCTATAGTTCAGCTTTATAAACATGAAGTTATATGTTCTTTCTCAATGTCTCTCATCACATTACAATTTCTCTTTACCTGGAATCCCTTATAGTTTTCAGAAACCAAAACAGTTTCTCTTACTAAATACTAGACAAGTAATGAAAATACATGCATTAAATTGTGAAGTATTAGTTCGACAAAACCTAACTTACTTCCAAACCAGAAAGTTTTTCTTTAGAAAATACTCCAAGTGTAATTACAGGCCCATGATTATCATTTTTCAGTAAAGGTAATGAAGAATTTTCCTTCACTGATCAAAAAGTCAGTAGTCACTTCTTGTGAGAAAGTTTGTCTGAAGGTGATGATATGTCATCCAGATATAGCAAAATGCCTGGATACATCAGGATGAACCAGAATTATTCGAAGAACAACCCATATGGTCAGACATTAAACATGTAGTCAAATTTTCACAGAAGTGGTAGTATTTGTTGAATGAGCTCATTTTTACTTTCCATGCACAGCAGACCTCTAAATCAGCTCCTTCATTTATTTGTTGGCTGGACTGAAAGCTTCAAGCAAAGCTACTTAAATGGCCATTTAAGTGTGTCTCAATGTGCTGCAGATAGCATCAATCCCCATGAATGAAACCAATGCAGTGAAAGATGACAGGCAGGAAGACATGAGAAATAGTGTCTTAAGATAATCTGCAGTGTAGAAAAACTGCCCTAGTTCTTCTATATTTGTCCACACATGAAGTGCTCTGGTGGCAACCTCTGGTCCATCAAGCTTTGGCATTTGGTTGATGTCCAAGTGCAGCAGGCAAGCAGCTAACTGCTGCACACCCATCCACATGGCCCAAAGGCTTTCTTCAAATGTACAATGGCTCAGTTATGGCTCTGCCTCCAGATATTCGTGTCCAAAGCCAAGGCAAAATAAGCTTCTCAGACCCCTGGCTGAGTTCGCCATGTAGGGAATTAGGGCTGGCTGGAAAAGAGCTATTCCTATAATTTCAAGTAAAATCATTTCAGTGTTTGAAATTTGTCTTCAACACAATACAAAATAAAACCAAAAACTCTCAAATATCCTGGGACAGCAAGTTCTGCATCCTCAACTCAATAGTCAGCAGGTTCAAGTCCCTGCTTTGAACCAGGAAAACACTGACTTGAATCTGGATCTCCCACATCTCAGATGAGTGTCCTAACCACTAAGCCTGGGTGGAGCTCTTCCTCTTGCTTTACCCCACCCTGGATCTGATGACACTTTCACAGGAACAGATATATTTGTATGAAGGAAAAAAAAGGGCCCAAAACTCAGGAACAACTCTGATATGGAAAAATCACTTCTGGATATTTAGAATCTGCCAGAATCTGGATTTATTCACCCATTTTGAAAATGGGTAAAAACATGATGCTTACTCTTTTTGAAGGACCCCGTTAGCAAGTACAACACAGGCCTATTCTGCAGTAGGGGAGCAGTATTTGTCAAGTGAAAGAGAGAAATATATCCATTGCAAATTTCAAAGTGTTCTGCAGGACTTACTGAGTAGCAGCCAGTGCAGGAGGACAATGAGATGACACCAAAGGTTTCAGCAGAATCTCGATCATCTCAGCACTCTTCCAGTCATGGAAAAGATGCTTAGGACCAAGGAGATATTTTCGGAGGCTCCCTTGAGTATCCCTGAGTCGTGGGGAGCAGGACAAAAGGTAAACTGTACCTCCTCCTTTCAGGCCAGCCCTCTGAAGGTAGTACCAACTGGGCACCGGAGGGTAGGCTGAGAGCTTTTCAGATAAGGATGCCAAGAATTTAAGCTGATGAATTAACCAAGAGCCCTCATGCCCCAGACAATAGATAGATCCTATTATTTTCACGGCAGACGTTGAGCCTGCTGAGTACGGTCCCACTCCTATATTTTGTACCATGAAAACCTAATGAGAAGGTTGCTGAAAAACAGCATCAGTTCCAACAAAGCTGCTTGCTTTTCTCTTCAGCAAGTGTGAAACATAACCGAGTTATACCAGTATTGCAGGGGAAGGAATTACTAAATTATCTGGCAAATTGCCACAGATTTTACTAGAGACCAGCCCAGCCTTCCCTTGGTGATGTTCCTACTGAACAGCCTTGCTTAGGGCTCAACCACACAGACTAGTCTGGGGCCTTATTCTGTTCATTATTTACTTTTCCGGATGGGTCTCTTAGCTGTTCCACAGATTTTTTTCTTTATTTCTCTCCACTAAATTTGAGTATTTCATTTAATTTTTAACTGCTCCTAAACTCTGAAGACAACACTGTTACAGGATTAGTTAATAAAACCTCCAAACCTCTACCTGAGTGCTAGTAACTAGTTCAGAACCAACGAAGCTGATGTGGTTTTTCTATGCATATCACTGAAGTCACAAAGGCTCTTCCAGTGTACTGGAGTACAGAATGTATCACGTGAAGAGCTGGCATCAGATATTGTAAGTATTTCAAGGTCTCTGTGTGATCCAGTTTGGTTTGTTAATCCCAAACATCAATTCAGGTCTTCTCTCAGCTTCTAGTGTTCCTCCTAGAGGGCTGTTCAATCCTTACATTAGATTGCCCTGCGTACTTTGTAAAAGGCTGGGGAGTCTAGATTAATATTCAAGCTGTGGGAACAAGCAACAGGTCTCTTCTTAGCTCTTTAAGTGAAGCATCCATCCATTTCCCAAAAGATGTTTAACTGCTAACACATCTGCATTTCACAGTGGTCTTGAGACAACTCAGCACAATACATATTTGACACACATTTGTATATCTAATATTGAGGTAAGACCATTTCCAAATAGCTTTTTCTTACTGTAATACTAATCCTTTCCCATTCAATCACTTCACAGAAGACAAGTATGCTTAATTTTTAAAAATTGTTGCAAATGATAACATCAGGAGTAAACATGACAGGGATTTTACAGCATGTAACCTTCAATTTTACCTACCTCTGACCAAAACATTTAAATGTGAGGGTATAATTACATTCACTGTGTCAAAACCTTTTCTCTTAGCTATATTTCCAAAACAGAGCATTGTCCTTTATCCTACATTAACACAGGAGATGGAAAAGGATTCTAGTCAGTTCTATTCCCTAAACAACAGAAGCTGTTCTGCCACAATAATCTCTTTATCAAACCACCAGATTGTTTTCTTGCTTAATATGACAGACACAATAAAACACTAGGAGCTTTGAGTTTCTTTCCAAAGTTCACAGAGTATGTTGGCTTGTACATACATGCTTTAATGACAAGAGCTAAAAAACACTGAAAAAATATGCAGCAGCATTGAAAGTGATTCAGGATGAGCAATATGATATTCAGTTTTACTAATTAGTGCAGAACATAGTTACTAAATTACCAGTATCATTAACACATTGCATGCAACTTTGCATAATAGACTGTAAACTAACCACATTGTAATTCCTGAGAACAGATAAGCACATTTGGTAGATAATGTTCCCAAAGAAAATTTCCTTAGTCATAACAGGATCCAACTCTTCTATTTTTCCTCTATGTAATATTTTTAAGCAGATGAACTATTGGACATAGATTTTTAATGTCTTGGGTTTGGTTGGTTTTATTTCCAAACAATTAGAGAATCTCACATGAACCTGTGCAAAGCTGAGTTAATTTTCTGGATAAAGCATTAAAATCCAGGTCACACTCAGTCACTAATCATCTTTGTATATGCAAAACTCCACATCACATAGATAAAAGAGGATAAAGGCCTGACAGACTACCAGTTACCTTTTGCATCATACTATTTATTTCAACTACATTTGACAAGAAAGGGTATATAACCAAAACAAAGAGAAGACTGTAAAGAAGAGAAAGCTTTATATATTTAAAAAAATCAGGAATATCAAGAAGTCTTTGGCTAACAGCAAAACAAACCCTCTGCCTGGGTTAGCCTCCTCTGTGGTGGCTGCATTGTCAAATCTCACAGAATCCCAGAATGGTTAGGGTTGGAAGGGGCCTCTGGGGACCATCTTGTCCAACCCCCAAATTTGACACAATAACTCTTAACCTGTGAGTGGCCAAGAATCTCTCACGAGCTTCCATACTCCATTATACCCCTTAGCGTACATGTGAGCCCCTCCTCTCCAAAACCACACACACTACCCTTTGGATTTCACATGTGTCTGAGATCATATCTCATAGCATGTTGGGCTGGGAGGCTTTAGGACTCCTTTCCAGACAGCTGGGACAGCTGCAGGAGAACTTGCCTGTCTCCCAAGAACACCATGGCAAAGGTATTGCAGGACTAATGGCCCTTGAGTGATTTAGTCTCACTGTAAAGTGCACAAGTTCCAGTGCACACTAAAGGCAAATCTCGGCTAACACAGACACACACTTCAGCAAAATTCGTGTTTAAACCACTGTGATACCTGAAGCAAGAAACTCTTACAGGGATACCAAAGTCATGAATCCAACTAAGATCCACGTTGGCAGTGCAGCTTTGATGTAATCTGACTAAAATGCACCTTGCAGGAAGTGCCCCCTCCTCCTTGAGTTTGGCAAATGTGTTCTATCTAGAAGACCTTTCACAGCAGCATATACAGCCTGAGGCAAAAGTTGGGAGTCACCCACTTTCTCAGTTCTAATCAGATGCCAGAAAGCACTGTCTGAAAGCATTTTCGGTCTCTTCCTACCTCCTTTCACTCTCTCTCCTCCCACACCTTTTTCTCAGGACTGCACTTGATGATTTGCCTGCAGCAAGGTATATTCCGGACCAGTCTAAGACATGAAGACTCTTTGGTATGGTGCCCCTTTTCAAATCCTCTGGTCCATAATTAGTTGATGTTTAAATACAGTCAGTGGGAACTGAGGATGTTGTTTGTAAACAATGTGAAAGGAGTGAAAGACAGTCAAAGCAAACAACTTGACGTCCTGCCAGTCCAGCAGGCATCTGAAAGGAGTTTTCAATTTCACATCAAATTTTTTTTCCAAGAAGAAAGAGAACTTGCACTCTAAGTAAAAGCTGTTACAAGTCTATATGCTGCCTGAAAAGGAGCATACTTCACTGAAACTCACATTTTATAAAAGTAATGTATTGACACAAGTTAGGAGCTATGATGCCGTTTCATCTCTACCCATCTCCCTTTCTGTTGAAGGGCTTTATATATTTTAGCCTACAGGAAGAGATTCAAACCTGCCCTTTAACATGGTGAAATATGCTTCTAAGTTAGTAAGTTTCAGCATTTAATATCATGCCACACTCTCCTTGCTTTTTATCCTGGACCACGTACTTTCATCTTTGTAAATGATGCCTGTAAAAGTTTGATTCGTTTGCCAAATTTAAGAACTATCCAAGGGTGTTTTTTGTCTATACTAAAAAGTTGCAAATATACATGTTGTTAAAAAGTAATCATATCTCAATTTTATTTCCACCACTGCAAGTTTTCAAGCCTATGCCAGGCTAAGTAAAACTACTGGGTTCCTGAAGACATTTGTAAGCCAATTATACAGGTACTTTCAAAATTTAGAATTTACAAACATCCAGCAAAACTTCTATAATTATGTCTTCCCCTTTCATCAGTTCTTGCAGTCAAGTTGATTAAATACACATTCTCATATTTTAAATAAAATAATTAGAGTTTAAAAAAAAAAAGGCTCCAAATATTGTCTCTGTAACACTACTCCAGTCTCCTGATGTGTTGTATCCACAGGGGATGTCTTCATAGAGCAACAGGCATGAGAATTTTCTGCTGGTTCTCCTTGCTAGCCATACATTACTTGAACTTTGGAAGACATATAGACTTCACCACAGTCATGAATCTGAGATGATAAATCTTGCTAATGAGGCAGGTATATAAGCGTGGGCTTAGTATTGTGCTAATGTGTTTGTACTCCCTTCCAGTCAGCTCAGTCTACAAGCAGGGGAGTGTGTGAGCCTTTTTGTCTGGTAGACATATCCATTGCATTCTATATAAACAGTACCTGTAACCTGTAGGCAACTATGCAATGAGATAGAAGTAATACCTGTCAAAACAGACTGAACATTCAGCATCCACAAATACTCCTATTGAAATAAGAAGAGCTTTGAGCAGGTAAGATTGGCTCATCCTCAAGAGTACAGTTAATCCAGGTACACACACCATGTGCAATGCTATTTCACAGTCCCTATCGAGTTCACTTGCAGCATTTTCTTAGATGAGTTTAATCAACTTTGAAAGAGCTTCATGTACTCCACTCAATTTAGCAGCTTAGAAATGTTATGATCTCAGTGTGGCATACACCATATAGAAAGCAGCTGGGGTTTCAGACAGGTTCTCCTAATCTTTCATATTCCACCATTTTAAGCCTTTTATCCCAAGAACACCCAAATACTTTTTCCCAACTGAGTCTTTCCTATGTCAGGCAACCACATCTCCCACCTTTAAAATAAATACACTTCACATAGTCTTTAGATTGTAATTTTTGCATGGACTATCACAAGTCTTCTTCTACACCAAAAATGCAATTTCTCAGGAACCATGCACTAAGGTAAATTGCTTGGTGTTCACATATATAACATGCTATATTCAGATTCCAGAGGATCTAGAATCTGTATGCTTCATCCTTTAAGGTTTTGGCTACAAAGTAAGTCACCAAAGCAGTCCTATCACCACACAAATATGATCTGCAAGTATTTGATGATCTCAAGAATGAGTCTACAAATGCCATCCTAGAATAGGTCAGATATTTTTCCTAAAACCAGAAAGGTAATTGGGAAAAACACACCTGCTTTAAAAAACATGCTCACATGAGTCTATGTGAGCAGCACCAAGGTAGAGCTGTCAGTGGTTAATGCCAATATGAAGAGTGCCATCCTTCTGGCCACCAGGTCACAGCAATTAAATGAACTGTGGCTGATGGTTTAACAACATATTGTACACTAAGATGCTGTCAGAAGACAGGGTAGGCTCACATGTTCTTCATAAAAAGTAGCAGGCTGCCCAGTGAGATTGTGGAATCTCCATCCTTGGAGATATTCAAAAGATGTCTGGACATATACCTGGAAAACCTCTTCTAGGTGACCCTGCTTGAGCAGAGTGCTTGTATAAGATGACCTTCACAGTTCCCTTCCTACTGCAACCATTCTGTAATTCTGAAATGACATGGCTCCTTTCCAGAGATATGAAGATAATATCCACTGCTGCACACTGACACTAGTTCAAAGCATAAACTAACAAATTATAAGGATGAACATGCAGTGCAGATTTTTTCACATTTTAAAAGTGGCACTTAGGAAGTCAGCATGCCACACCCTCATCAGTTCCCTTTACCCTTCACAGTGCTGATCCTTGTTAAGTCAAGTTGCCTCTCTGGCATTTTCTTGTGATGCCACTAACATAGGTGACGCCCTGCCAAACAAGACTCAGTGGAGAACAGAGTCTCTTACGAGACACCAACTCATCTTCCTTCTTCCCTGGCAGGACAGCATAAGCAGCAGAACAGATACATAGATTAATTTGTGTAACCAAAGACCTACCTTGCACCAGGGAACCTGAGGCTAGTAGTTCTCAACCAGATTCTAAACTGCAATATTTGAATCTCACAAGGGAGCCACAAAGTAAGACTAAGATCTGTTGGGTTTTTGTTTGTTTC
The DNA here is from genome assembly GCA_013400975.1 of Atrichornis clamosus. Lineage (NCBI taxonomy): Eukaryota > Metazoa > Chordata > Aves > Passeriformes > Menuridae > Atrichornis > Atrichornis clamosus. The sequence continues at coordinate 62,376 of WBMZ01008334.1, forward strand.
TGTTTTGTTTTGTTTTTTAAACATAGACAAAACTGACAGGTTCGAGGAAAGGATTTGAGGAGAAACAGAATGGAGAGCCAGACCTTCCTAGACATAGCCCCAGGTGTAACTCTCTGGGCAGGTGTAACTCTCTGGGCAGGTGTTCTGTACTGTTTTCCCCACTCTGTTCTTCTGCCTGTCAACCAGCTAAAGACCTGAAGAACATCCTGTGCATAATTGCCCAAATCATGGCTGCAACAGCATCAGTACAGCAACCCATCCTCAGCCCTGCTTCATGCACCTCAGATGGTCCACATTTTGCAGGACATCAGTCATGTTGATGCCAGAATACAGTTCATGCAAATATGAAGCCCTGTCCTTTTATTGACTCTAGTTATATACTAAAAGCAAAGAATCATTGGCCTGAGACTACATAGAGTTATTTCTGTGGATGAGGTCTACAACGTTCTAAGATTTTGTCTTTCTAACTGGAGCTTATCTCCACAGAAATGCTCTCCTAGCTACACGATGTAGCTACACTGGTGTAGCTAAACTTCTGCAGTTATATTAGAATTACTTCTTCCTCCCTGTAATCACTCTTATTCCATGATAAGCATGGGCTTTTATGTTTTATTTTAACTACTTTCAACTAGTACATGGGATAAATAAACATACAGATGAGCAAACAAACAAAAAGTCACTTTTGTATCAGAGCAACACAAAGGTAAAATCCACATTGCTCCCTTAGTTTCTTTTCACAATAAATTCAATCTGAACATTTTTCACTTGCAGGCTAGCCCCTTGCTGTTCTTGCATCACACAGCTTTTCCCCAGCTGCTGGGGAAAAATCCACATGGAAGTCAAGGCCCTCCTATGCACACACTATGGGGCCCTGTGCTCGCTTTGGAGGTCCCCTTAGCAGCCCTCCTCTCATCACAAAATATTTTACTTCAGAAGCTGCACTGTCAGAGGGGGAGCATTTTCTATGAAGAGCAAATATATGCCAGTTCTCCAGACTGAGCTACTGTGGAACCCTTTACCTGTCCAGACCCAGCTTGGAGCCCATGCCCAAAGCCTGCTCACTGCCCACCACCCAAGCAGCCGTCAGGAGGCAATGCTGTGCTGCACCAGCAGCACAGCCACGTACAACTTCCAAGAGTTGTTCATCTTCAGGCCACTGAATTGGGGTGCCTTGACCAAGGTCTGCAATGCAAAGGCAATTGCATGGAAACAGTAGCTTTGGACCAAATCTCCAAGTGTGTTTCCAGATTATTGTGACTGTCCACATCAAGGGAGACTGTAGTCCACTCTCAGTCAAGCACTACAAGGACAGCTCTGACTCAGCTTTGCCCAGCTGTCTCCAAACTCATTTTGTAAACTATCCCTTAAAGGCACTCCTCCTGCCACCACTATGGAAGGTGTTGGAGTCACAGCCACTACAGGAAAGCAGAAGCAGCTGCAATCAAACCTGAGATGAAATGACTGAGCCACAACTTCCCCCCAAATACCATAGCAAAGACGGAGGTCCAAAAGGTGGCTCAGATGCCTTACCATAACCTGGGAGGGGCTGGGATAGTTGCAGAAGTGATGTGTTCAACTCCCTGGAGGGAAGGTGTGCCTGGAATCACTCATCAAGAGGTTCCAAACCAATTAAGAAGAGACGCTCACAGGCTACATTTTATTTTCCTTTTTAAAAATTTTTCTCAATGGAAATTGCTGTCCACAGTATCAATGAACTGCTACCTCATCTCCAGAATCACATGCAGAAGATTATACTGAAAACTAACCAACTAAATAAATTTTTTAAATCCCCCACAGATTTTCCATGAATGTTTTTCACTGGCAAGAGCCCATTCCACAGTTCTTGTTGACAAAAAACTTCAAAATTATCAGATCTGAGTAAAACTTCTCAAGCAAAAACATTTTCCCAGTACAAAACATTGTTTTACTGAAACCAAACCTTTTCTCTAGCAGTATACTTTATTTGTTAACATTTAGCAATGGGAACTCTCAAAGCAATTTTTTTCCCATTAATTTTAAAATTTCACTCCAAACTTTTTGTTTTTCTTTTTTGAACAGGAAGAACACCAAAGAAGCCTCAACTTCTAATAGTTGTTAAAGTATCAGTTACTCGTTAGAACTGATTATAGGAAAAACACTAGGAAAAAAGCAACACTGTGACTGGTTTTGGTTTATGTTACAAGTTAATATGCTATTAAAATGTTAGGTTTTATTATGCACTTTAAAAACGTTAGTGCTTAATGTGCTCCGATTAGGGCTTAACAAGTCCTTTTAAATGTTACAATGTTAAAACACCAAAGCACATTGTCTCTAAGGAGTAAGAGGCTTAAAAAATCTTCTATTCTTCACAACCTAACCCTTACATTAATAAAAGCAAAATCCAGTCATAATAAGTTTATATCATATATCAGAATGTTTTGACATCCTTAATGACTGGGAGTTAAAAAGTTGGCTTAACTCGGTGTACTAGTGTGTGCTTGTTTGAGTGTAAGAGTGAAGGTTAGTGGTTTTCTGAAAGCCTTAAATAAGAGAGATGAACATCGTGCATTTTTGCCATAACTGGTGTCTGGAATCCTACTGCCTAATTTAAAGGGCCAGTTATGTGACTGCAAATAGTTGAGAAAATATCCATTTAGCCTCATAGCTGTGCTGCAGTGATCAGAATACTGAGGCAGTGCAACTCACAAACTTGGGCCAGGCTCTGCTACCTCACTCAAACCAGTCACTATGAAATGGCTCTGGTGGTCATGTATTTCCAGTATTAGACAGTTCTGACAGTTTTTGTTACTATTCATCACTTGGAAAAAAAGCTCTACAGCAAAGGATGTCTATCACAAACTTCAACATAATATGACAAACAATTAACTGGGTAACAATGTTGGCTTCATGAAACAGATGCAAGTGATTAAATATTTGCAAAGTATGACGTTCTAACTGGAAGAGGAATTGTTTTGGTCTGTACCACAAAGGACACCTGCACCAGTGGTCAGCCAATGTCTTCTATCTATAGCTGTACACAAAAAGTCACAGCAGTAAATATGAGAGGCTGGTTTCTTTGTTCTGCTCTTCTAATTTAAATATGTGTTACTCTGAAATTTGCATGATCGCTCAGGCAAAATGCATTAACTTCAGTATATGTTCAGCTTTCTTGAAAACCATAAATATGAGAGACATCCAATTGCAGCAAAACAGAGCCACATGACTTATTTAGCTAATTACAGAGTGTGAACGGTGAATTCTAAAGTAATAACTATGGCAGATAGGTCTCAAGGTTGAAATACACTTGCACACCCTATTCATTAATTCCAAATAAATTTTTTTTTTTAATATTCAATCTTCATGGATAATAGAAGTGGTCTAATTAGCTCAATAAACTGTTTGCTGCAATTAACTCCACTAAGCTTTAAAGGGCCATTCTTCATAGCTACACTTTTCAAGAGGACCATTACAATATCACTGAGTATTTTCCAGTGAAATGGGATGTGTTTTCAAACTAACTGCTGTCACAGGTTGGATCATTAGAAGACATGGACAGCACTGATGGCTCTCCTTTTTAGTTTCTCACCATAGATAGCTCAAGTTTATGTTATCAATGTAACTTTATGCACATGTCTATGCTAATATAACACACTGCTATATTCAAGTCCACAGTTGAGAAACTTACTTACTTATTTACTTACTTCTCATTAAACTTGATAAAAATTTATTTCTAGATAACATGACATTAAGAACTTCTCTTGTCTGGTTTTACTTGTTTACTAACATCAGCCTATTGTGAAACAAACATGAAAATTGTTCAAAGGCTTAAAAAGTTATTTCCCTTTCCCTGGAACTTTCATGTTTTGTTCAATTTAAATATGTGGTAAATAGATTTTTTTAATTTTCCATATTAATTTCCCCATGTTCCTTTGTATTAAAATAACTAACACAGAAGAATGATTCCATCTGCTCTGCACTCAGTTGTTTGTGCTTTCAGAGATGCTGTGCTCTGTGCAGAGAGCAAATAGAGTACTTCAGAGCTACTCTTCTCAGTCCAAATTTTCTCCAAACTCAAGCACCCAAAATCACAAAGCTATAAAACTCATCAAGTAATCCAGACACATTTAAAAAACCCCAACACAGTGCTTTAGTTTTCTTTCCATTTTCTTTCTAGTGTCTGAACTTTTCTATTAAACACATAGTGGGTTTTCAAAGTCTTCTGTTTAACAATTACAGCTAAAAACTTTTGTGTGAGAGACAAGAAACGTGAAGAAAAAGGAGGGCAGAAGGGGAGAAAGACAGAGAGGAGAGAGAAAGACAGCCATGGGATTGCTGACTCAGCAGGTATTCCTTGCCCAGAAGGGACCTGGGGTACCAAGGCCAGAGATAGGTGCCCAGGCCAACACCTGGCAAAGTGCCCCGACGCACCTGGGCAGCAAGGTCAGCCTCATGCTTTTCCAGTTTTGGAGACGTGTGGCTGTGGGAGGTGCATGAGCACAGGCACATGCCTGGGGCCAATGACTCCCCTGGACAGTCCATAGGCAGATGTTCTGCACAATTGCCTGCACGTTTCCCCTCTGTGGACCCATAAAACACCCAGGCCTGTCTCCTTTCTTTCTTTTGTGCTTCTCTCTAACTCATTAACTTATTTCAACGAATAGGAATTGTTTTTGTCCTGTGTCAGCCCAGTCTGAGTGCTGCAGTGACAGCCGACCAAGACGGCAGCTTTGCAGGCAGGAGTCTGCAGAGAGGAGCAGGGCAGGAGGGCCCAGTGCCACGGACATGCTCCTTTAGCTGGGCTCCATAAGCTGCTTCCCAGCTTCCTTCCCTGGCAGGGACCGGTGTGAGTGCACTTTGCTTCATGCACAATTCACCCTGTGCCTGGGACACCAACCAGGGCTGGCACCTAGCTACGAGCAGATGAGCTTGAAAACACACTCGCTGCTGTGCTGCCGAGTGTTGCTGCCCTGCTTTCCCACAGTGCACAGACAGCAACATTTGCTGCAGTGGAGAAACGATGAAATTCAGATATTCTTAATATTCCTTAATAGGCAAAAGGCAAAAGAGTGGGGGAAGAGAGCAAACAATGTGCAACAGTGTTTAAATTATAGTAAAGTACATTAACAATAAATACTCCCCTGTCATGAATATGTCATTTAATTATATTTACTGCACTAAACAGAGGTAACCAATGTTTTGAGAGGGTGGTTTTGCACTCCCAAGATGACTTGCCTTCAGGGACAGCATATGTGAATAATCAGTCAGACATGGGATATCAGCAGCAAAAAAAACTGCTCCAGCACAATATGCCAGATGTGATGGCTAGAAAGTTAGCTCCCTCTCCTGGATTAGACCAGAAAGCTAAAGTATGTTGCACTGATCCAGTACACAGGCATTCCCCGGCATTGTTGTCCTTTTTTTCCCTAGTCCTAGAACCTCAGTTAAGGGAAATCTATGCTTTCTGAAGTACTGGGGTGTGCAGAGAGATACAGCACATCACCTAAGCAACAGTGACAAGAATCCCACTGCCAAACTTACTGCAACCTAGTTAAATTGCCATACAAATGTAGGATGCAGAATACACATCTGCACACATCTGGAGAGCCCAAGCAATGTGACTTACCGTCATGAAGTGCCACAATCCATAAAAATGTCATTGCAAAGTAGACCACTCTCATGGCTTTGACACTCTGTCCCTCAGCCCTTCTGCAAGCAGAAGATCGATTGCTGTAAGTGGCAATTTGGCCAATTCGGACAGAGTGAATGTAAGGACAGCAGGACCTACTGCACAAGCTGAGAAATGGCAAACTAAGGCTGAGATGAAGACAGAGAGCAGATCATAAGAAGAAATTTTACTGGAGTTTTGAATGTTTTTCTAAATGTCTTTGCAAATAAGCTGAAATATTGTACAGTTTTCATGGGAAAACTGTACAGTCCACATGGGAACACAAAGCCCTTTCACTTAGAGAATTACAGCTTCAGTTTCTGGATCACAAAAGCTTCGAAAGCTGAGATGCAACAAGGAAAAGAATGAAAACCTAGGTGTTCATAGCTTGCTTAGCATTTGGGATTTGATCAGATTCAGATAAAAACAGTGGTGAAGAAGCTCCCTTTAAATGTAGGGTTTACAATAGCTGTATAAAACTGCACAAACAAAAGTTAAAATAAAGTTGTTTTCCTATCTAACCGTAGGTTTTATTAACTGCTAAATACAATCCTTTATGATTATATAGGACATTTCATCCAGGAAACTGAAATTTCTTCACACTTTGAACAGTACCCTTCGGAGATCATCATGCACTACTTAGAAATGAGAAAACAAGGCAGAAAAACAAAAAGAAAGATGAAATGCACACATGACAAGTGATTTGTCCAAACAGGAAACCATTATGATTAAAGCCCAGACTTTTCAATTACTCTAACTCTGCTTTTACTACAAAAAGAGTCATTCTAAAATGGAGGCTTTTAAAAAAACTGTGACAAGAAAGAAATATCTGTGGACAATTCAATCTCCTCAAAGTTGGAATCACCTCCCGCAAGAGGCTTGCTCTTTTTACTGAGGAGTCAACTGCCTTCCAGCTCAGAGACTCCAACTGGGTAGTGGGAGCCTTTTAAGAGCAGTATTTTCAAGAAGTTTTAAAGCAAGCATGGGAATCCATGCCATAACAGGAGAGGTTATTCACTACTGTATCTCACTAGCTAGGTAAGAAAAACAATCTTTTTCATCCAAACTCAAAAGTTTTGGACTTTATATTACTATTACAACTGCATGTTATATACACACTGAGGTGTCTCCACGGTGTTGGTGCTGTGTGAAAACTGACTGAGATTAAGTTACTCTAATTCAATTGCTTAGATAGGATGAACTTCCTAAAAAATTATGTACCTCTCTGTTGCTGAGCTTGAATCCTCCTGAGCATTTCTCTCACAGTTACCACTCAATTGTAAATTTGGGGGCCAGTTTGAATAAACTTGATTTTTCTGAGGTTTCAATGTTTGTGAGAGTCCCTTACTGACTGGCAGCCTTTCCCAACATGGGTGAGGTATAAATAGGATGGGCAGTGATGTGGACAATGTCTGCATTGCCCTGCTCTACAGATCTGTCAGTTTGGACAAGCTACATAAGAGCCAAAAAGTACGCAAGCAGTGTTAATAATACTAATTAAAAATCCTATTTTAAACCAGGGTTTAAATGCTTCTACCCAAAGCATTTCACTGGCAAAATTATATCTTCCTATTTAGTTAAAAAAAAAAGCTTCTGCTACAATAACCACACAACACACAAACCCATAAAATTTTACTAACAATACAGTAAACAATACATTTCAGGAATTATTTTCAGGATACCACATTGAAAGACCCTCATAAAACATCCTACTCTAATGGCACACAAATTAACAGCTAGATTAGGGCTAGTTGGCCAATACTAGAATTAGATGAGATTATGAAAACATGCTCCCTTTGCAATAGCAAAATATCACACACAGAACAGCCATCCCACCCAAGAAAAGGTGCAGAATTTTCTGCCTCCTGAGATCAACAACTGTTGATTTTCACTCCTAGGGTCTAGATGAAGTTTGGCTGTAGTCGGAGACCAAGTGAGTCACAAGAACACTTCCCAACTTTCAACTCAAATTGCACAGGACTTGTTAGCTTGAATAAACACTGGGGAGGAAAAGGGACAGCAAGGCCAGTGTCCCTCTGTTCATTTTGAAGGAATTCAGTCAAGAAAGGAAGAATAGTGCCCACATAATGAAGCACGGAGATATAGAAAAGAAACACACATACTGGAAACCTTCAAAGGCTCCTGCAAATAATTTTTTGCACTTAAAATCTTGATTAACATCTGTAACATGTATGTATCTTCCTAGAGGGACATATATTTTGAGGCAAAAGAAGGACTCAAGTGGTTCTAGACTGTTTTCCCAGCTCTCTGCACAGCTGGTATCTGTAAAGGAGTCTCAGGAGTAGTAGAGCTGGAGTACTAAATCTCTCTGAGGACTCAAGTTAATTACATCATTTCTATGTCAGGATGAATCTCAGCTCCCAGAAGATATTTTGGCTTTTTTTTTTTTTTTTAATTCTACAGAACTCCTAGAAAAACGAAATATTTCCAAAGCTTCATTTTGCAAAATTTGGCCCTATTTATATCACAAGACTGTAAAATCTGGCAGCATTTAAACACAAATAGTTTGTGCTGAGTGAGCAGTAGTAACTAACAACACAACTGGTCTTTTATTCTGAGTATTAGGTATAATATACAAGCTTGTATAACATTGCAGAGTTATAATATTACACAACTTGGAGATTTACTGTAATTCCTATTAATATGAACAAAAAAAAAAAATCTTTCTGAATGAAGTACTGCAAGTTAGTGAAGACTTATATTCTCTGCTGCATAATCTGATTCATGTTTACCCTCAAAATTAATATCAGCTGTGACAATTATATTAAGAAGTGCCTAAAAAAAAAGTAGCAGCTTTACAAACTCTCAATTTCCTGCAGTGACTATTGAACTCTTTTTAGTTAACTAAAAATAAATGCAAAACATTTCTTTTATTTTGCACTCATGAAAAGTGTATTTTTATGCTCAGCTTTTGCAATTGTTTAAAATAAATTATTTTAAAATTAAAAAACCCCCAAGCAAACAGAATGGGGTTTATGTTTGCCATAAACTCCCCCAATAGTTTCATTGCCAGTATTTTTGTTGCTAGTCCCCATGGAAACCAATACAATGGCTTTCAAATCTGCTTCTTAGAAAGGACTATTTCAGCCCTATCTTCCAGTCTCTTTAGACTTTCATTAACTGCTGAGATGTTCAGTAATGCAATTCAAATAAGTGTCAAAACAGTGCTACATTAAAATAATACTTTTAAACACTACATGCACACTATTAAGAACTTGTCAAAAACTGTCAAGAAATTATTATTTAATTTAAATAATTTAAATAGAATATTTTACTTAAAGTTACAATAGAATTATTTACAATTTAAATATTTAAAGTCAACCAATCATTTTGGTATTCTTGACTTTTTTGTTGCTTAATTTCTGAGCTCTCCTACTCCCTTTTGCTTCCACATCTCTGCTGTCATGGTATAATGCAAATACAAAACAGAAATTTTAATTTTTAACCCATTTCAAATAATTCACAAACGTCTAAAAAAATAAGAAAATCAGAAGCATATACAAACATGAAAACAAAGATCTAAATGGATAAGCCACAGTCTGTATTTCTTTTAATTAGCACCCAGATTGTTAGCATATGCAATGAGGTGCAAGTCAAGCACACTGCATGTAGGGCTATTTAAAAGGACATAGCTGTAGAAATAGTAGAGTAGTAAGCTATCAAACCTGACTTTTTCAGAAAGACATGAACAAATACTTAAGATGTTTTCTAAATTTCTTGAAAATTTGAATAAAATCAGAAAAAACCCCCCGAAATTATGTCTTTTAAGAACTTGAGTTCTCAGTAAGGAATGAGAAATCTAAGAGTTGTTTTTCTACAAATGATTACTGCCATGATCCATCTATGAAAATAGTGCCTTTCAGTGAAAAATAAGGGACCATTTAGCTAAAGTTAGAATATTAATGACAGCCAATAATCATTTTGAAGCTTTATGCAATTGGCCTGTTTGGATGTAAGCCTATTTTTTCTGGACCTTTTTGATTGGAAGCAGATTCCCTTAATGTTGTCCTGCACACTACAGTAAGAGTCTGTTCTGTCACTCTTCCCACATTTCCATTGCACTGAGAGAAAGCCAAATGCACCTGTTCTACTGTGGAACCACTTAAGAGACAGAGAGGGCTTATTTAGGGACAGGATCAAGGTCTGTGCCCATTCTTACATCAAATGGTTGTTGAAAAGTCAAAGGACTATCCAGTGAATCAGTAAACTGCACTGCGTTATTAATTCTAGACTCTGTGAGACCTGTGCAAAATAACAGCCATTATTATGAGCTTATGTTCTGTCAGATATGGAAGATTGGCCTAACTCCTTCCATGAGTGTGCAAAACATGGGAGCTGATCAAGAGAGTGTCTAAGAAGAGAGTCTCTGTGACGGCTGACAGCTGGTCTGTAAGCCTCACGGAGGACGCAGTCAGTGTCTATTCATAAGAAGAAAGCCCTGAGAAAATAAATTTACCCGTGAGAACTCATTGTCAACAGTTAAGAAATCCAAAACAAGGAAATACGCAGCAACATTTCACACATGATGTTTTTCTGAAATGCATAAGTGCTGATGCTATAGTCAACCAATAAATGGTAATGTCGTAGTTATATAACAGCCAATAAGTGTGTTGTAGCAGCTAAGTAACCAATAACCCTGAAGCATGAATGATAAGATATAGAAATGTATAAAAGGAGATGGATTCTTTTATTAAACATGGCTTCTGGCCTGAACCTTTGCACTGTCCACTTCATGTGTCGCGTCCGCCCCAACAGCGACAAGTCTCTTACTTACTCAGAGGAAATTCAAGAGGTACTGTGTCCCACTTGGAGACTACCACCATTGCTGAAGTAACTCAGCTGCTCCTCAGGATTCCTGTCAGAGTCTTGCCATTTCCATCAAACAGGACACACTGCGTTCTTGTTCTTTACTGTGTCTCAGTCCTGCACCAGTAATACCAGGAGCTGAGCAAGCGCTTCATTAAAGCTAAATAATAGCATCCTGTAGAGTGAACAGGACTTTTACTTTTGATTTCAACAAAAGCAAATCACAAAGTAGGTGACTGCATTTCCTTCCAAACACACTGAATCCTAAGCAGTCAATTAATGCTACTTACAAGTGTATGTATCTTCTCAGTGCCATTATGTATGTCAGATGTATTTGAAAATTTTTTTCATCTTATTCATTATTATGAAATTGGATGGGGAAAATGTCTGAAGTTCCTCTTTTACGGAAGGTATATCTCATACAGAAAGTGCTACTTTTATTACATCTTGAACACTCTTTTCGTGACATATCTTCTTAGGTTAAAAGGGCAAGGGTTGGCCAGCAGTTGCTTTTACAAAGGACTCGAGAGCTCACTCACAAAGGCCATAACGTCCCGCTCTTTGTTCACAGTTGCAGTTTTCAATTTACCTAGCTAGCAGGTGATTTCAGTTAAACATTCACATCCTGCACAGGGTCAATTTCTGAACTATGAAAGGTATCTATGCTATTGTTCATATACCCTTTCAGAATTTGTGGTGCAGCAGTAAATGTGGTATTTCTGCCCACGTATCATTGAATAACACCAGCATATTTGTATAATGGCAGGAAGGAAAGCTAAAAACTGAAACCTAAGATGAAATTTGAAGAGATAATTATAGTTAAAGAATTTGTGTTTTATTACTGGGCTTACATCTGGGAGTGTCCTATTGCATTCTCATATTAATACAATCTTGGCAATCTGAGAACAACCGGGCAAAAGAAAAAACCCTATCATTCTGCACAGATGTGAATCAGCACAATTGTGTTTTCTCAACTGGGAAGTGGTTTTAACTTCCACTTTCATCTCCTATTGTTTTTAGAAAATTGTCTTGTGATTGTTCTTCAGCTACACAAACTAAGGCACTCCCTGGATAGGCCCAGCATATGCTTTGATTTCATTACCAATTTGAAACAAAAGCCAAGGGACCTAACAGTAGGATTAGATATGTAGCAGGAGATATGACACCATCTCCCTGGCACAAAGGAGCTTTTTCCATTTTAAGCAGTGCTGAACTTTGATTAAATGCAGATAGCCAGGACATAATCTCTTGGCTTAAAGAGAGAAACGCTTGTCCTTTATTCCTTCCTTGGCAGTACATACTTAGTACATGATGAGACTAAGCCACCCTTTGCTATTTCCCTTGCGAATTCCATGGCAGCAAATTCCATGGCAGCGAATTTCATGGCAGCGAATTCCATGGCAGTGAACTAGAGACCATATCTGCAAGTTACAAGTCCCTGTGCAGATTCTGGGCCTCAAGTGTGCCTCAGATTTATATACACTGACATTCAGACATGGAGTAGGAGCTCTAAGTTTGAGTCTAACAAAGAGGCTCTTACAAGGAGCTCCGTTCACCCTGATGCACCTTTTGCCCAGAGTGCAACTCCAGCTCTGAAGGACCACACATATTGGTTACTGCAGCAAGACCTATGGTGCATCTATGGAAATGCCCACCACCACCTCCACCTCCCTCAGCCCTGTTTTCTTTCACTGATAAGTGGAACTAACTTAGAGAAGGAGATAAAAATGATAGAGGAAGAAGGCTCTCATATGGTCTGCTACCAGCACTGGCTTATAGTAACACCCTGCTTGAAGTTTTTTTTGCCTTGTGACAAGCAAATGCAATCATCTTCATTTGATGACACGGAACTGGTACATTTTCACTTTGCTTCAGTAGTAGAATTGAGTTGGCTAAATACTTTCAACAAAAGAGAGATAAGCATCTAGAGCATCTAGCTAGTATCTATGTCTCTACCATGTCTGGCAAGTCTGTCCAAGCAACAAACACTCCTCCTAATGGCCATCAGGTTATACCAGGACAATAGAAACATCCTAGGAGTAATTTCATGAGTGCTAACCAGATCAAGCTCATTAAAATTACACTTGTCTCATTTGGGGTCACTAATACATTAAAATTGCCCAGTTATGATGCAGAATTCATTGGTGACTGAGTTTTGAGGGAGAGGGATAGAGATTCCAGTGTGCAGCATTAATTCTGCAGGGGAGTTCCCAAGGGGAGAATGGTGGAAACAGCAAACAGCCAGAGGCAGGAGGGGATCAAACACCTGTGTTTGCCTGTATTGTCCCTCTGCCCTCAGCATCTGCTTCTGGCCCTTGACAGGGACAGGGCACAGGGAAGAGGGAGATGAGGAAAGAGACAGAGGCAGAATCTTCAGGCACAGCAGCAATCACTAAATATCATGCAAATTACTTCTGTTGGTTTTGTTCCTCTTGAATTAAAAACTATTAACTAGTCAAAAATTTATCAAAGATACTTATTATTTTTAAACTGGGGGAAAACTGATGACATTTTAAACCAGAAAAATTTCCCTTGAATAGAGTAAAGGAGAAGTGATTTCATGGCTATTAACATCAGTAGTCAACTGCATAGAATTCACATTTCATTGTTGAAACAAGCAGATAAACAATCTCCTTCCATTGTTTGCAGTAATCACAGACTGCTAAATAATTTCATGCCATTCTTTTAGTTGTGCAACAAGTAAGGGAAATACCAAATGAAGTCTAAAGCTCCTTCTGTGTGTTTTGTTCTCATATTTAAAAATCTGTCCTTTTTTAAAAGCCATTTAAGGCAAATCCACAATTTATAAATGAGGTATGTGAAAAGTGGACAGGCATACTTCTGCCAGAAAAAAAAGTGCATCCCAAATCTCTTCCTATAGAAATGGTGCTCATTTATAAATTTGTTTTAAGATTTCAATCCTGTCAGTGCCATATAAAAGTGAGGCTGTGAGAAACCTGTTAAATCTAATTGTATTCTGCTAGCCAGTAAAACTTAAATGTTCAAATCTGTAAGACTGTGAAATCCTGGACACTTAACACCAAGAGAAAAAAGGAAGTCTGTATTGTTCAGTACAATTCTCACCTAAATCTTGGTAATCTCCTTTAAAACAGATTGGTGGTTAGGGTACCTAGAAAGTTAAGAAAGTGAAACAAATTCTTATTTCGATTCATTCATTCTTGTAGCATATATTATGAAATAGACCCTATTGTTTTGGCTCTGTTCAAACCCAAAAGAAAAACAATCTCAGCCTACAGGAGTTAATTAATGAAATGAATAGAGAAAGTCTAGCAGACTTGAGCTCTGCTTGCTCACCTTTAATATCCTCAACACATGCTGTAGATGAGAGGGTATCACTGCAAGATCAGTTTATACATCAATACCAACACAATGGTTCTTCTTGCTTTGTAAAACTTGGTATTGATCCCTTACTGCTGGCACATATTAAAGGAGAATATTTTGAAACAGATCCTTTGTTTTGGTTTTTTTTTCCAAAACCACATAGTAACTGTGAGCTCAAAACAGATATGTTTTACCCTTGATATCCTAAGCCCAAATTGAGAACCAATTTAAAAACAACATGTAAAAGACAATTCAGAAAATAATTGGAAAGCCTCAGATCATTTTGATGCCAACTTTGTATAGCCAACTGGTGGTATGTATCTCATTGTTCATGAGTGCAGCACCTGAACACAGTGAGGTGCAGAGTGGCTGCTGAGTTGCATGTTTCTCAGTGTGTGTAGGGAATGAGGAGGCAGAAGAGAGAACGTATTTTTTAAAGCTACTTAGGTCCAATGTGTACATCCTTCATTCATTGCAATGTCACAAGATGCTCTGCATACATTGTGTAAGTTCAGACAATACTATAACACACCTGAAGCAGAGATAGGTCTGGGCAACATGAACACCTATTGTTGAATGGGATAACCTTGTGGTACCTTTGGCTTGTTCTTACTGCTACACTGAAATTGTGTGACTGCATTCCCCAAGAATCACCATGGAGAAGACAAGGGAAGAAATTAGATGTAAAGCTGCATCTTCCCCACAGACTCCATGTCTAAGTAGAACACTGAGGGTATGATTTCTACCCTGTCATCACAGGCCAGGCAGATAGGAAGTCAGCTAAATGCAAAACAGTGCAGTCTTGGCAGGAAAATGCCCTTCCCAGCTGAATTTAACTAAGTGGCTTACACAGCATGTTTCCTGTCACTAAAGATATTCATTCGGTGACCTCTCAGGTATAATGACCCAACCACAAAGAGCTGTGTGTCCTAGTGACCTGGGCCATGGAAATAGGAACTCCAAAGAAAAGAGTAGAGTCACAATGGAAAGAAGAGGTGTACAGGCAACTCAAAAGAGCACATAAATGGGGAAGAATGTAGCCAGGAAAAGGGAATATAGAAAGGAGGAAGAAGGAATGGAGAGACAGGATAAAGAAACAAGATGCACATAGGAGCAAGCTCAGCAGGAGAGTGGAGGAGGGTGAATTTACTGGGAAATGCTGCTTTAGTCATCCCGAAACTGATAAGTGGTCAACTGGTTTCATCCAGAGAGAATTAGCAGGGGCAGAGGGGGAGCATATTCACAAAACTGCCTGAGGAAGTGATAGTGTCAATCCCCTGTCACCAAAAATTGGTTGTCAGCATACTCACTCGGGTTGTGTGGGATCAGTTGCTTTTCTGGCTGATGACATCTGAACCAACGTTTCTGGAAATGCCTTGCCCTAGAGCATTCAGAAGGGTGTACTGAGCAGGGAGGGAGGGAGGGATGCAGCAGTCTCTCATGTTAATGCTATTTCACTCTGTAAGACATACTTTCATTCAGCATGTGTGAAGGATGAGGGAGTAAGGAGAAAATTACTCTATTACCTGGTTGTTGACAAGATGGATATTGAAGTTGATGAACAGTAGGTATTTAAGAATTTCTGCAAAGTGACAGAGCAACAAAAGGACAGACTGAGGACAATCAAGGGAGTCCAGACTCCATCCGAGTGAGAGCAGCTGCATGCTCTCTTAGAAGATGCTGTTTCCAATTAGGCAGAATGGGAAAGAAACTTCTGTAATCCAGAGCAACTTACTTAACTATGGGGTCACTGGATAAAAAAAGCTTACAGAAAAACTGTTTGAAATGTTTGGAACAAAGGGAGAATATCACCTGACAAATAGCAACAATTCATGTTGGTAAAGAAAAGCTGTAGTTTAATGGTATCCAGGAATTTTTATTATTATTACCATCATTATAATTATTATTGTCTAGCTTGGTGAACAAGCCTAAAATTGATTTCTTGTAGAGATCCAAAAAAGAGACAGGAATAGAAAAAGTGGTCTTTCAGCTGTAAGACACTGGAATTTCCAGGAGAATTTGGGCATCAGCAGTGGGGAAGGCAAAATCAAAGGCAACAAAATTGAAAAAAAGGAAAAATTAGGTAAAAAGAGGAAGAGCTAACCCCACCCTCCTCTTTCTGGCACCACAGGCATCTAGTGAACATGACACATGATTTCTTCCCCTCTATTATGGGAGTAGGAGGACTCATTTGATTTCTACCACACCTGCTTCTTATCACCATCTTCCACCTACATTTAAGATTCAGAATTGCCAGAATTCATCCTTTCTCTTTTGGCAACATTCTCTTGTCCCTCCCCCATTTCACTCTGAATGTGCTGGGGTTACCAGGGTTTGCTTTGATCCTGAACCAGATCTGAAGATATCTCTACAAGACCTGTTCAAGCTGTGAGCATACCCTTAGGTTAAGCAGGTTCTTCAGCACTGCTCAGTTATTCCCTCACAACTGTGTATAAAAATATGTATTTCTCTTACAAAATAAAACAAAACTAGCTAGGCAGATGCAAGTGTGATTTCATTCATTCATCTCATTCTTCATCCATACGTAAGCTCAAAATCATTCAGTCTAAGTAACTGTAATAGTAAAACCATTCAGAGACTTTGCAGTGAAATATCACTCAGAAAATACTTTAGTTGTTAACTTCAGGATCTTCATATTTTTCAGTTTCTAATTTGGTTAAGAACAACACCAATATTTCTGAACATAGTTCAGTCTTCAGAGGCACTGACTTATAGGAGTTCTGTTAAGTGGTTTTTTTATACACTTTAGTTTACCTGCAAAGTATTCAAAGGTTCTGTTGAGACAGGCATGACTCTCAGTGTGAAAGTAAGGTTCTCTATCTAATAATCAAGAACACTTCAACTAAGGGACAGATGAACATGCTGAGGACCCAACTCCATTCAGCCTTACGCACATGAGCAGCCCAGGTAGTTCAAGAGGGCCAGTTGTGTAAGAGTGTGGATCTCTACATCTTTAACACTGTGAAGCTTCTCTGTGCAATGTCAAATGTCTTCAGGACTTCAAGACAGTTCTATCACAGAATATAGCAAATACAGACTATATAGCTCATGCATTGCTTTAAATAATCTCTTGCTTCTTTTACACTACCAGTAGAAAGTTGAGATTTTTCTAGTTATTTATCCTTAGTGTGTTTCAATGTCCTCTCTTGAAACATATCCTGGAGTGTTTAACAGCACGTTGTTGGTGTGGTCAGTAACAACCACACAGTTGAGAATTGCTTTGAGCCCTTTGCAGTACACTATATTCATGTTCTTTCCATGGTGACCTGCTTAGGGAACATGACATTTGTGTTGAGTTTTCAGGATCACTTAAATAAGCCAAAAGTCATTGTGATTCCTTAAACTGAACTTTAAAAAAATTAAGTTCATGATGCATGTCAAGAGGATTGCCTATCCTGTGATAATTGCAGTTTTGCTTATGAATTGCATAATTAACCTGTAATTTTAAAAGATAGATGAGTCAGAGAGCTGAAAAGAGGGATTCCTGTGGTACACAGCATGACGCACAATTACTACACATTAGCACAATGTTAATAATTAATCTTTTGTGCTTGCATAGTACTTTTCATCCATAAGCACTTTGAAAGCTGTATACAAAGAAATTCAAAGAAATGCTGAAAGCTCTAGAATCCTGAGACAACAGTTCCCTGTCCCAGGAAAACACTCCACAGATGAGGATAAAAGCCCTCGGCCATGTGCACCACGACAAACCCTGCCACAGAGGGAAAGTACCACAGGCCTTTTGAAATTCTTACCGAAGCAGACAGGAGCTCTACTTTAACATTGAGAAAGCTGAAACTTTTGCATTTGTCTTACTTGGAAGAATGTAAGATTGAGATATCTTACAGGTATTTTTCATACAGAATGACAAACATCTCATTTCATGCCTCAGTTCTGTTTAAGAACACAGAAACTTCTGAATTAACTAAATTAGTTGCACACCTTTCCCAGTTTTTGCCACGTCACTTCCACGCTGCCCCCTTTATGCTAAGAACAGCTTTATTTTCCCTGTCTTGCTTATCCGTGCTGTTCTGCCCTCTTTTGCTCATTCAAATCCTTCCTCAGAAAGGCTTGAGCAACACTAAAAACAATAGGTGAAACACAT
Organism: Atrichornis clamosus; assembly: GCA_013400975.1. Taxonomy (NCBI): domain Eukaryota; kingdom Metazoa; phylum Chordata; class Aves; order Passeriformes; family Menuridae; genus Atrichornis; species Atrichornis clamosus. Next base: position 80,315 of record WBMZ01008334.1, read on the forward strand.
GTGGCTCACTATTGACTTACGAATAAGAGCTCACATATCCAGATGATAAACTGTAGAACAGGTTTTGTTCCTTTTTTTTTTTCACTGTAATGGGCCAAGGAGTTTGTCATCTTCTAATACATGTATTTTTAAGCTTGTGTAACAGCTGAAACATACATACCTATTTGATATTCAGAAAACATCAGCTATTAGTCAATTAAATCTAACTTTAAAGTGCTTTGTCAAATGCCAGTCATTTACAAAACATATCATTCAGCCTCTCCATTGTAATAACTTTTAAAAATACCACAATAGATATTACAAGAATAGAATGGTTCTAATTTTAATACAAGGACATATCATAACCAGAATACAGGTCCTGCTCAAGCACACCTTTACACGGAGGTATCAGTGAATCAGAGATGTTACACTCTGCTGGTATTCACCTCCTTTCAGGCAGTCAGAAGGAAACTTCTGCCCAAAACAACTCCCACTTTCATGCCATAACCATGACATTATAGTATAATCAGACAATAGCAAAAATAAATATATACATAAATATATAAATAAATATTGTCAGTGCTGTCTCCTCACTCGTTTACACTTTAATGAACTCTTCTAGTACTGACAGTTTCCTCTATTTCCAGAAAGCCAGCACTCCATAAATATTGAGTTGTATTATTATCTGCTGATGTACCAATTTTCTATAAACAGAGAAAATCCAAACTTATCACTAGGCCTAGCTGGTGAAAAATATTAGTATAACTAAATAGCAAAACAGGAATGTTGTTTACTTGTTAATGCTCTACTAATGAAAAAAAGTTGTTATGGCTTTGATTAATTTAGACCATACTGGACAATTCTGGCATAACTTTCCTTGAAGAATGACTATTGATTTCCTTTTCATTCTACACTTTGATACCACATATCTGGAATCTAGCCCACGTTTCATAACTGCTACTATCTTCACATTAACAGTCTGTGCAAGATTAGTAATAGCTTTTGAAGATACATGTAAGTGTGAGGCAATCCAAGAATTTTCTCCATTTCCACAGGTTGAGCTTTTACATCTGTCTGTGTAACAACTTTTAATTAGGCAGTTTGTAGGCATGATCAAATTCATCAATTGCAACTAATGAATTATACCACAGTTTAATCTTTTAGCACTGCATTGTCCCTCCCCTCCCCCTCCCCCCCCTCTCCCCCCCCCTC
>WBMZ01008334.1:81520-137650 GCA_013400975.1 Atrichornis clamosus
TCCCCTCCCCTCCCCTCTCGTCTCTCGTCTATTCCCTTTCTGTATTTATAATATCTGGTGTAGACACAGTAATTGCCTGATACTGTGGGATCATGACTCAAGTAGATGCCAGTAAAAATCTTTGTACTGCTCCCCTCCATCTTGTATTCTCCCTAATGATACCCTGTATCATTATTCTGTATCCTATGTGGGTCTTCCTTATTGATCTATACACACAAAGCACAGGCATAGCTTGTCCAAGACTTACAGGTTAGGTAAGTAGCTTTCAGCTATGAAGATCAGTGTATTCAAAAGAGGCCATGGTAATTTGCAAACAACAAGAAAAAATTACTCCTGAAGATTTTTTTTTTTTTAAATTCAGTGTAGTGTACTTATTGCCTGGCATATGTGAGACAACAAAATGTGTTCTGGTAATTTCTAGAAACATGGACAGTGTGACATGGTACTAGTGCCACAGACAAGTCTTCTTTGAGAGTGGTATATTCTATTATTCCATTTTACTTTCCGAAGTCATAGAATAGATACTCTAAAAATCCTATGTCTGGAAGTCAAAAAAGGCCCAGCCATATGGTACCAGGTTAATAACCAAAGAACTGCAATAAATTAGAAGTTCAGCCATTTACAACAACAAAGATTAGGACCTGGCCCATGGAATGATTATGGAGCAATGATACAAAGCCAAAATTAAAGACACAACTATACTTCCAAAAGCAAATCAGAATAAGTTCTTTCAGCAGTTAGGAAATATTAGTGCCATGTAAAAAAACCCCTGTCTCCCAAACAAACTGGTAATACTCATTTGTCAATGAAAGAAAATGAAAACCCTACCTTTTCTGTCAATTGTCAGCAACTGGCACAATCAAAGGCAATGAGATGGCCATTCTTATAGAAATCTAGCTTATGGATCCCCTTTTTATAAAAATAATACTGTTAAAATTGCTCTTTTAAAGTCTAAATAAATGTAGAAGTCAAATGACCCAATACAGCAATAATAAATTGCTTAAGACAAAAACAATGCTATGTAATTTTTTTTACACCTGTTGCTGCCACAGTCTGCTAAGCACTCACTACCACGATAAATTTTTTCTATCTAGGCATCTGTTGGCCAAAAATATTAGAAAACGAAGCTGTTATTCAAAAGAGAAACTTACAGTTACACAGAATCTTTGATTATTTTTTGCAATTGTCATGAACTCCAGAAGGACAAGACGGTTGACATGTGACAATGACTGTTAGACACAGAAGAGAAAGCGTGGTGAGTGACAGGCTGAAGGGGAGTCTGAAAAATTCCCTGCTGTTGTAAAGTGAGCAATCATCAGGTTGAGATGCCAGAAGGAACATTATACAAAGAAAAGAAAGTTACTTCCCCCTCTGCCCCTCCTCCCAGGGCTACTGGTACCCTATGCTGGAGGTTTCTGCTCAGATGTGGAGCACGGGGGAATATAACACTTGGGGAACCATAACAGTCAGGGAGCTAGAAGTTGTGGTTTGTGCATACAAAACAAAAGAACTAAAGCTGTCTTCAAATAACAGAAAATCAAGTACTAGGTAAGGAATTTTCAGGTGTGTAAAAGGTTTCTGCTTGGACAAGTATCAAGCAATTTTCTAGCTCACCATTAGATAGTGCTCTCTAACTGTCTTGGGTTGAGTGTATGACGCTGTTTTGTTATCCCATATCACTGCTTTATACTAAACATTAATTCTGTGCCTCTGACTGGATTCCAAGAAGTTTCAAGGACAAACACGGATACTCCTGTGCTGGGACTCAGGCGGGTTTGCTTTTGGGGTTTTTTTTTCTTCTTTCCTCACTCACTCCTAAGCTCTCGGCTCTGCCACACAGAGCAGGGAAGAGAGGGTTGGGGGCTTGGTGGTTTTCTTTCTTTCCTTTTTTTTTAAACCAAATTTTTTAAAATTTGTTTTGGCTAGTTTTTTTTTTTTCTCTTTTTTTTTTTTTTTTTTTTCCTGGAAATTCTTCTCAACCAAGCTCGGTTCCAGGACAGAAGGTCATCTTAGTGCCAGCACCGCTGGGGGAAGGGACCCTGCCTCGGCCCGTCGGCGGGGGACCACGCCAAGGACTCTGTACTTTACACAAGTTGTTTCTTTCGCAAGTAGTTTATCATTTCATGTTGTTCATTTATTTCCTATACCTTGTAAATAAACAGGTTTTTTCTTCATTCTACCTCTAAGGAATTGCCTCTGTCTGGACCTGGTGGGGGAGGGGTGGCTGATAGTCTGCTTCCCCCCACCGGGAGGGCATTTTCCTCCGTATATTGTCTCAAACCGGGACAGAGCAGCAGGGGAATGGAGTGACCTGCAGGCACTGGAGCTCCTTAGGGACAATTTACAGAACACTCTGTCTGAAAGGAGGAGAAATAGAAACAAAAGGTCCATTCCAGACCCTTTGTTGTTTCCCCCATGTAGTGATCTTAGATGGTGCGTACAGGTTTTCTACTTTCTTTGTTCAAAGTGCAGAAACAAGTAAGAGAGAAAGAGAAGCAAAGGCCTGCTCTCAGCTTCCAATGACACTGGATAAAACAAGTAGCAGTATTTGCTTCAGAGCCCTGAAAAGACCAAGCCACAGTATGAATTTGGTTTCTGCCAAAGTTCTTTAGAGAAAAGCTGTAAGTCTAGTGGGACCATAGACTGGGCTTTTCTCACCATAATCTAGTTTCCTGAAAAGCTAAAAAAACATGCCGAATTGAGCTACTGAGATATTTTCTAGTGTGGAGATCAAAGGTCATAGAAATGGGCTGTATTTCAATGAATATGCTCCCTGTTAGCTATGAGATCCAATCTCTATGCACAAAGTAGATTATTATACCCTTGATGACTAGTTGCATTCACATGACAACCCACTTGAAAAATTGGAAAATTTGATTCCTATATTTTCACTGGATATTACAGTGAGCACTACATACAAACACATAATAGGACACAAAGGAAGCATAAGTTTTAGACAGACAAAATACATGCCATGAATTTTTAATAGTGCAGGTGATTAACAAGTTATTAGGGATGTGGTACTGAAGTCTCTACATCAAAGTCAGATATCTCAGTAACTAACAGATGCCCAGAGGACACTGGTTTCCTGCAGGTATTGCTTGATGAAAGTCTTGGCCTTTGCCATACAGGTCAAAGCATTCCCTTCCAGCCCAAAGAATTTGATTAATAAGGGCAGTAACACAGTCAGTAAAGGATGGAACAAAGGTGGCCACTGGCAAAAGCAACAATTAATAAATAATAGTTTGTAACACTGACATAGTCCTTCACATGTCCAATGTGATAACTAATTAATTACAGCAACAACTTTGTACTCTATGTAGCCTTTCATCCAGAACCTCAAAGTGCTTCACAAATGTTAATTAATATGTAGGCTGTACTTTGAGGAAAGGTATTATGGCACTGGCTCCAGTCAATGTTAATTTGTTCTTCAACAGCCCAGCTTGTGAAATCTGGTCGACTTTCCCAATGAAACATAAAATGTGCAAATCTTCCTGGCACAAATCTGAAGATGTGTTTCACCATTCAAATATAAGCAATTCCATTGTACTGCTGACAATATGGCATTCTCCACCCCTTCAGGTTTTACTCCAGTATAACCTCACATAACACAGCATGGTTTAAATGTAAGAGGAGATTAACTTTTCACAAGAAAATTGGATAACTGGTATTTTAGTCTGAACATCTGGCACATTTTTAGCTAAACTGTTTCTTTAAAAAGCTGGTGGTTTGGAGTTTTTTCTGTGCATTCACACACTACAAGTATTTGACTAACTGTAGCTCAACAGCTGAGACAAAAGCTAATTTCTTTGCTGCAATGACCAGACTGGGGCTGCCCAACATGAGGAGGTCTGCATATTTTACAGTTATTCTAATTCCTCTATTTAACACTGTAGGTTTACATAACATTTTGTATATATTCAACCATTTTCTGCTCCTACAATCAATCTCCTGGCTTCAAAGGGGTATGTGCTTGAATAAGATGCACAGAATTTATTCCACACCCCCTTTAAAAATCATGACAGATGGCTCTTTAAATTCTCTGAGTGCACACATCTTGACCACAGAGTTGTTGAAGCAAAACTTTTAGGGCCCCTATGATCAGAGCTGGAAAAAGCCAGCTAGTTCCCCTCTGTAATACAGGTTAAGCAGAAAATGGTTAATAGCTGGAAAGCTTTTATTAATTGTCACAACCTCTTTTGTCTTGTCTTCTTACAATCTCATAATAGTATATAGTATCCATACAACCTTAAATTTACACTGTTAGAAAGCTCTATTTAACCTCCAGAATAATAAAGTAAGGATACCTTATGTCATTCAGGTTTCACATCAAAAACATCACTGCAAACATGAATTTTAAATACACACACACACACACACACATTTAGTTTGTTGGAAGGAAACACTAAGGAGAAGCAATATCAAACTAATCTAATAACTAACAGTAACATCATAGAAAGGGCTGCCTACTATTCTACATTTAAACATTTACCACTTATTTTGGGAACCACTTCCCATCCTCACGTTCTAGAAAAATACTAGCAGTGCAGGACAGAAAGAGAACTAGCAATCCTAACTTTTGAAATCAAAAGCGTATACAGCCAAGTTTCACCTTAAAGGTTGAAGAAGGAAAGGAAGACAGCAAAGAAAAAAAGAAAAGGTGTGAGAGAGAAAAATACAAGAGTTGTCATTGAATAGGTGTCTGCATAATAACAACATGAGTAGAACTAATAAGCTTAATTTCAGTGAGCTTTGAAGTCAGATGCAGGCTATTAAGAAAAACACTAGGTTAGCATTCCAGGGAGCAGGTTTACTAATAGTATTACACAAATAAGAATTAATTTCTTTACAACATGAATGGTCATAACTAGCTAGGGCTTACAGCTTTCGTTTATCAATAAAGTGATTAAGACAATCCCAGCTGCAACATAAACTGACACTTAGTGTATGACCCTGTATGTGTGTCTATATAAGTGTAGCAACTGCTTACAAATGATGCAAAACATCTACCTGTGTTACATTTACCCTAATTGGTGTAGAACTTAAGGCAGATGATGTAAACTGGAAGAAGATGAAAAACCTTTGCCTAGTGACCAGTATCATGTTTCAATACATCTGAGGCATTCAAGGGCTACACTTACTATTAAGAAGAAAGAGTTGAAGAGTCAAACTGTTGCTGGAATCATGAAGCAAGCAGCCTTCTGCTGCTCTTTAATCAAGATATATTTCAACTTACTATTATTTCTCCCATCCAGGGACCTGAGAAGCAACTCCCTAGCTACCCCTTGTCTTAAAAGAGAAAGACAGTATGTCCCAGGGGCACAGAGAACCTTTTGAAACTGTTCTCTTTTGGGAGTTCACATGTGATTTTTAATAAAAGTAAGAGCAATCCTTTTTGCTTTGAGATAGGAAGGAACTGATGAATGAATGCAACTTCCATCTACACGTATTTGGGTGTGTTGATACAGTATTTCTTTGAGGTCTTAAGGGTACACAAACAGCAGCTTCCTGACCAGCAAAATGCTACCTTCACTTAATTGAATCCAATGTCTTCTTCCATGATTACATAATACAAATTCTTTTAGACTAAACATAAAGACTGTACTCTCCAAAACGTAGCATATATGGCATTGCTGGAGATAGTAGATGTGTCTATTAAAACAACCTATTCTTCCCTATATCTTTCATTTCACCAGAAACTCTGAAACTTAACAAAGAACCATGATTACATCAGTTTGTGACACACTGCATTTCTGCTTACAATTTTTTCTTTTGAACCCATACTAGATACCCATTGTCAAGGTCAGGGATATTAAAAGTGATTTGTTAGATGTAAAATACTGTTTATGATAAAGAGCAAGCCAGCTTGAAATAATAAATTAGTGCCAGATGAAAAACTGCCAGAATTCTCTATTATACATGCATTTCCCTGGAAAGCATCCCAGATTTTTTTTCTTGATAGGCTCTTTTACTAAAGACTCCCTGACTTATGGAGTGTGAGCAAAAGTTATAGCTTATAAAAGGGTCAGTGAAGAGCACTAAAGGGCTTTGAAAACAACAACAATAAACAAAACTCCTGTATAAACTGAGCTGTGGTTACAGCCTAAAGAGTACAAACTGACGAACTGCAACAAATGATAAGAAAAACTTATGGAGTTCACCCACGTAATTGCACTGGGTCAGATACTTGTAGCATCATCAGAAATCTGAAATCTGCATGAAGGAACACCATTCTGCTCTGTGTTGTTTTACAGATGCATCTCAAAGAAACAAAGAACTTGTCTGAATTATGCATTTCATTCTTAACATGAACTGAAGTGATTTGGGAAGAACATAACTTGATACCATGAAAGAGAAAAGCACTATTGATAGCAGTAGGAAGGCTGGACTGCAATGGAAGACTGCTTCCTGTGTCAACGTAAATGTTGCCAGGTATACTGCAAACTGTTATCTGTTGCTATTCTCCAATGGAAAATAACATATTTCAAAATTATATCCTTTTTTGTAACTGTGAGAATAAAGAGAAATGGAAACATCAGCCTCTTTTTCTCTCTCTCATGCATGATTATTGATTTCAACACTAAATGCTGAGAAAGCAGGGTGGGACCATTGATCACTGCAAGTGAGCATGAACAGCAGGGGCGTAAGGAAGTGCTTAAACCCAAGCAGCTGGCTGTGGCTGGGAACCTGGAGAGAGAAAGGGATGACTAGAAGTTTTCATTGTACATGTTGCAAGTACCACGTAGTTCCAGGTCTGTTGGCTTGCTGTATCCCCACAAATAAGCCAAAAGGTGCCATCAAAAGCAGTTTGCCAACACTAAAGCAACAAAGAGGCCTCCACCAAAATGGTCAATGCTGCAAATAAGAGTCGTGTTATAAATGTTCACATGATGTAAGTTTGGAGTGTAGAATCCAATAATTCTCTCTTGCTCTTCTCTCTCACTTCCGTTCTTGGCAGCAAGATAACAAGTTCAGCCAAGCAACTTACTTAAAATGTACTGACATGAATCCCCGCAGTGTAAATAACATATCTTACCTACGAAGGGTGATTATGTTCCTTTTCTTCTTGAAAATACTATCTTCCTAGCCTTTTCATGAAAATCAATTGTTTGCATCCTTCACACAATTTATAGTCTATAAACACAATACTGAGTATTCCTGATAACAACTAGAATGACATGGGTGCAAATTTAAGTCATGGAGCTGACATCCTCGAGCAGAGAGGAAGTCTGAATCTGAACATTTCATCTCCAGTCTGTCTCTACGGGAAATGAATTCACAAAGCAATAATAATATCATAAACGGCACTTAACGTGTTAGGGCTGATCCTGCCAACCGGTACTCCTCCAGCAAAAAAACTCTTAGCAGATCTCACACACTGCTAAAACTGTGTGAAACTCTCTATATGGACTTTATGTGGGATTTAAGAATCACACCACTGCCAAAGGGTGATATTAACCCTTCTTGCCTGTACCACTGAAATCAGTCATCATGCTGGCATAGGCCATATGTGTTCTATACAAGTAGATCAGGCCACACATCACCTCTGCAAGAACACCAGTCATCTGATTTTTGTCATCCTCCCTTTTGGGATTTTATCAATAAGGCAGATAAATCTCACGAACACAGAAGTCATGAAACACGTTTGGGTCACCTTCTGCAACACAACAACTGCTGTTGTCTGCTCTGCAGAATCAGATCCTTTTTGTTGACACTTTCTGCAGCTGATAGGCCAGTTTCATCTGGCTGTGTGTCTGTCAGGGACTGGCCTGGAGGGTATCGTACAAACTGAGAAGGAAGTCAGCAAAGGCAAGTGCTGTGTTTCTGGAGGAGGTGCAGACATGCTGAACATGTTGGAACAGTACAGCTCTGCTAGCTGAGATCTGTCCCCTGTCCTCACACTACTGGCACTGGCTACAGTTTCATTCTCCAGCTGGCTAGATGTGTGTCTTCCACAAGAGATCAGCATTATCTTCCTTAATACACATACTTTTTGCCTTCAGACTTTCTCTGCTGAGATTTTCTTTTTTCCTAACATATCCACAGAAATTCAAGTTTTGTCTGTATCTTAATGCATTTTCTGAATATGAATTCCTGGAGCAATTCTTTACCTTTTACTCTTCTACAATCTTCAGTGAAAGCATTAAAAATAATAGCATAATGTGGGCAAAATTTCCAGACAGTGAAGAATGCTTTCTGTGCAAAGAACAAATTGGCATATGCAAACACCATGTATGGATAAGATTACCTGCAGGGACAGGTACCATAAAGGTACTTGCATAAACAAGTATGGAAAGATATATATACTGTACCCAATTCTGTCACACAATGTTTGCACAAGAAATTCAGAGGTATGTCTGCTTTAATTTATTTATTGCAGCTACTATTAAACTACTGAATTTTTAATATGTTTCTTCACTCTGCTGTTAAACTGAACTTCCAGGGATTTGCCATGAAAGAGGAAAATGAATATTTCAAACAATGGAAATTGCCTTAGCAATATTTAGTTATTACCATCTTTCAAGCTAGGCTAGTATCAAAAGCTTAAAAATAAAAAAAATGTTTAAAAAAAGAAATTTAGACACTGAGACACTCTTTTCAAGTTGAAGCTGAAGGATTCCAGAAAGTAATACTCAACTGCAGTTGCCCTAGGAAACTTACTTCAAGATAAGTCACACTGACTTGGGGTGGATTCTTTCCACTGCGTCAAAAGAAAATCAGCAGTACAGGCTGAGATCAACAGGGGTCTAGTAGTGTGGTTCTCAAAGGGCTCACACTGGTCCTCAACCGGAACTTCAACAGCTTCATGCCCTGTTGGAAGGGATGGAAAATCATCATAGACAAAGGAAGATAAACAGCACTCAGATGGTATGGTACATGCTAATACCAAAGCTCAAGAACCTTCTTGGCACCAGTAGTCACAGGACTGATGTGACACAGCAGCTCCAAGCTGCTGCGAAAGAATTACCTGCTCTCATTGTCATACTTAGCCCCTTATCTGCTCCAGGATACCAACCAGAAAACTTGTAACTGAAAGACAACAAAGTTGACAGGAAGGAAACTTGAGTTTCTATGTTTGAATGCCCATAAACAAACACTCATGGCTGATCTCTTTCCTCCTGACACATTCCCATCTGGGATTTGGAGCATACATCACAGAATTCATATAATGTGGGATTTATTTACTTGCTTTCTTAAGGCTTTCCTTAAGGTAACTTGAGAATAAAAGATTTTAAAGGTAACAAAATAAACCATGAAAAAACCCAAACATCTTCAATGGGATAACCTATGTCAGTAAAGATAGCTAACAGCTGAGTGTCAAGCACAAGTAACCCATATCATTGTGGATAATAAACAGAAGATACACTTACTAAAACATATCTTCATGCTATATATATAATTTGAACAGAGTTGGAACCCTTTCCTAGCAGAACTACAGCAGATAGTCATTAAAATCGCCGCTGGAGCACAGCAATGCAGCACATCAGCTTGGAACTTATCCTCTCACACATTGAGTGTTGTATGTAGCTTTTGCTTCCACTATCAGACAAAATTCTCAGAAAAGCACCTTTCTAACCAGCTGTTGAGCCATTACACCTTCCCTTACCATCCCTCAGCAAAAAAGCAACACAACTTTGGATAAACACATAAGTACTAGTTGTACAATCATATTGCCTATTACTTTTAATAATGTTACCTCATTATTTGTAATAATGTTTTCATTTGTTTCTGCTGCCTGGCAACCTCTGGCAATTTTCAGAATTAAGTCCTCTTTTCACACAGTGATGGAGAAACTGAAGCACTACAGCACTATAAAATTGTTATAACTTTATTGCATCTGAAATAAATTCACCCAAAGAGTGAAGATTTTTTGGATGTATTTTCAGAGCTTGTATCTGAAGTGAGATGGTCCCAGAGTATAAAAAGCAATTTATAATATTTGCTTAGCAGTTACATAGACCTTTTCATTCTCAAGCATCAAATGCTCCAAAGCAGGGGCAAAACTTCTAGCTTTATTTCACAGATAAGGGAAAAAATAGCAAACAGGTACCAACACTGCAGAAGAATTGGTACTGAAACCCAGGTCTTCTCACATTTCCTGTTCCATAGGACTGCATTCCTTCCATTCTCTGGGCATTCTTCCACCTTTTCATTAACTTCCACTAGCAACCATTAACTTGCCTGGAATTACTAAAGAAAGGGGAACTGAAGGTCATCCATGTTTTTGAGGAGATGGGCTAGAAGCCCACCAGCAATCTAATATCAGGCTCACTCCTGGCAGGGAACATTTCCACATGGTTCTTTCAAACCTTCTCTGGCATCAAGAAGATACTTAAATGCAGAATAGAGCCAGGAGTCATGAAGTCTAATGAAGAGCCAGAATGAATTCCTAGCCTTTTTCCACCTCAGTTCCATTGATACAATGAAGTGATTCCCAACAAGCAGCACAATCATTCTGAGTGCCAGAGCATGAATCAGCACATCAGTCCTCTCTGACCAAGGATTCTCCAACAGTTATCACACTATTCCATAAGGCCTTTGCTCTGCTCAGATCTTCCATTGCCAGCAAAATGAAAGCTTCCATGTTTTATTTGTAGGATCTGTCATAGCACCTCATTCAGGGTAAAGAAGCCTTGCACTAACTTATTCTGCATGTTTCAGTCCTGTAGAGGCTCAAATCAGTTCAGAGATTACAAGAAATCCTAAAAAATTTATCCTTAAGCACCAGTGGAACAATAATGTATGCCGTCAGGTACAGTAATTGAACACATGCTTTCCTCAAATTCTGACAGCCAGTGTTCAGGGACTGTATTGTCATTGTCTTGCATTTTTTCACACTTCCTTTTTGACATGGTACAACTCTACCAAGAACCTGTCACTCAAGGCTTTGCAATAACTAAGCTGAAAGTATAAGGTATCTTGTGCCCTGTGTATATTCTAGTGGAACTGAAGTAAATTAAAGCAGTAGATACAAGCATTCCAAATAAGATGCTATTTTAGTTTATGAAAATATGCAGGGATCTAAGGATTTGCTCTCATGAAAGATGTAGGCATTTCATAGTATCATTTAGGAGAATGGTAGGTACCTTAATACAAAACTGTGAGGAGCTGTTGACCCCCTCAAAGGCAGGGAGGCCCTGCAGAGAGACCTCGACAAATGAGACATGGACAATCAACAACCATAGCATGGTTCAGCATGGGAAAGTGCTGGATTCAGCACCTGGAATGGGGCAGTTCTGGATATATGGACAAACTGGGGAATGAGAGGTTGGAAAGCAGTGCCACAGAAAGGGACCTGGGGGTCCTGGTCCATGGCCAGTTGAATCTGAGCCAGCAGTGCCCTGGAGCCAGGAGGGACATCCCTGTCCTGGGAGGATCAGACCCAGCATCGGCGGCTGGGCCAGGGAGGAGATTGTCCTGCTCTGCTTGGGGCTGGGGCGGCCTCACCTTGAACACTGTGTATAGTTTTGGTCTCTGCAATACAAGAAGGATATTAAACTGTTAGAGAGTGTCCAAAGGAAGGCAACAAAGATGGTGAAGGGCCTTGAGGGACAGCTGTATGAGGAGTGGCTGAAGTCACTTTGTTCAGCTGGAGAAGAGAGGAGTCTCATTGCAGTCTGGAACTTCCTTGTCAGAGGAAGAGAAGACGTAGACACTGGTCTCTTCTCTGTGGTGACCAGTGACAGAACCTGAGGGAATGGCCTCAAATTGTGTCAGAGGAGTGGTAAGTTGGATATTAGAAAAAGGTTCTTACTCCAAAGGGTGGTTGGGCAGTGGAATAGGCTCTCCAGGGCAGCCTCCACAGCACCAGCCTGACAGAGTTCAAGGAGGGTTTGAACAATACTCTTGGGCACCTGGTGTGACTCTTGAGGATGGTCCTCTGCAGGGCCAGGATTTGGACTCAATGATCCTTGTAGGTCCCTTATAAATTCAGCATATTCTGTGATTCTGTGATATGCACTAATTCCAGAGGAACCCTTAACTTTTACAATATTGACTTGTTCCTTGAGTTCTGCTCAGCACCTATATAACTGCTAACATGAATCAGGATGCAAGAATTCAGTGCCTGCCCATCAAAGTCTTTTGACCTGACAGATGGTCTTAGTCATGCCTGACAGCAATCAGAAGACCTCATTCTTTCAAAGTGCAGTTAGAGAGCATACTCTGTTGAAGTGCTCATGTGCAAGAAGGAATTCAGAATTCACTGGACCAGAAGAGAAAGAGAGAGAACCCAACAGGAACCTACCTCTCTAGCCAGGTGGCCAGAGAGCTCACCTGGGAACTGGTTTGAATTCAGATTAAACCCTGATTTCTGGACAATTCTTTAGTCACTAACTGACAGATTCATTCCCTTCCTTGCACTCACTCTCTCATACTGTGTTGTATTCCTTAGAGACAGCTGACACAGTTCTCCTGGGAAAAGAAAGATGCAGGCTGAAGACTCTCCTATCAGAGGAGGTTCTGAATATTGGTTTCTCATTAAACTGCTGGATTATTATATTTTAAAATGGCTAAAATCACCTTTTAAACCAAATTATTCTTGCTTAATTTTTAGAAAGAATGGAGCCAGCATCTATCCTTGGGAAGGTGGTTTGAGCTATGAATCCACAGCTCCTGCTCTATATGAGCCCACTGATCCACTTGCCTAGGTATCCCCAGCTAAAGATCCAGTCCCCTGCACTCTCCCTGTAGGTTATTGCACTGTTTTCCATATCCAGACTGGCTTGTGCAGTAGTTGCCTGGGTACCACTGTACAACTCTGAGCTGCTCCACACAGGGCACTAATCCATCACTGTCTAGGAGCTACACTCCTTCCCAGATCTACTCTCCAAGTCTGAAAGCTCTAGACAAAGGACTCCAATCAACAGTTTCTCCCATCTCACTAAGTACCCATATGAACACCAAATCTTGCATTTCCCTTCCAAATTGACCTAGCTGTGATCCTTTGCAAACTGATCAATTCTGTCCACTATGCTGAAAAAGATGGTATGGCAGAATTCCAATGAGAAGATGGAAGAACTGAAAGGATAAGGAGGGAGTCCAAGCTTAGAATACAAAAGTGTCTATCTGACATGTATCTAGAGTTGGCTGAGAGGAGATGGGGACAGACAAACATCTGTCTTTAAGGTCAAAGACAGCTACATCACCCATCTATACAAACAGGGAACTTCTTTACTTCCTCAGAGTTGCAGTGCAACAAGTTGTAGAAGTAAAATGAGCTTTTCAGGGATGCAACATCAAGTCAACTAAACTGAAAAACATGAAAAACCTCTCTGTATGTGTGATGTGTAGCAGTTATTGTCAGCCATTAGGAAACTAGTGTCCTTTTGCAATCATAAATCAACTCTGTACAAAACCTAGTGCAAAGCTACCTGAACCCAACTGAGACTGACCAATATGAAAACCTGACAATGCTATCTTTCATTTTTTCATATGCTGTGCTTCTGTAATTAAAAGATTATATGTGTCTTTATAAACAAGCATAAAAATTTCATTAACATTGTGTGAATAGGGTGAATAAACTTTGACAGACAAAACCAGAATTCTGTAAGAATAACTGACAGACACTTTACTGCTTTACAGTGGTTATAACCAGCACTTCTGTAACAAAGTGGAGTTTCAATTACTCTGGGGCACTAGGCACAGATTGAAACTCATATTTCCTTATCTATTTAAAGTTGCTCAAATAAGCATAAAGTAGTGGTGTAATCAGAGAAGCTACTTCCATTAATCTTTATTTAGATTTTTTTTAATCAGGCCATAAAGTTAGTTTATAGGTATGATCTTTCTTTGCATGCAAACTCACAATGCACATAATACCTGTGGGTTTACCCAGGCAAAATTCCCACTGAATCTATGGGGATTTTTTCCCTGATTATAGAGCACAGAGTAGTTTCCAGTATTTTATATTAGTTATCTCTGAGATGAGTATTGCCAATACTGAAGCAACTTTAAACAGAGAAGCAAGACTAACTCTATAGCAGCTCTCGCCTGAATTCTGCTAGCTATGACATTTTAGAAGTCCAGAACCAGTTGTTATTAAGGTCCCTGGGTGTATGCTAGGGCAGCACAACTTTTGACATTCTGCATTTAATTAGAAATTTAGCTGACATGCATTGAGACAATAGTCAGAATAAAAGGTGTCCCTCCCCTTCATTCAAATGAAATTTTACTCTGCAATACACATGTGAGAAAATTATATTGTTGCAAATTCCAATTAGGAAAAAAATAGAAAAACAATTCAGTTGCCTCACATATTGCTGTAAGTTACTCATAAAGACCACATGAATGCTGTATCTTCATTACAAATACTACAAACATGCATTTATTCCTAATATACTAGCAATTGCAGTAGATGATGTAATGTATATAAAGCAGACTGCTCAGAGGACAGACTCATTTGGTCGGTTTACCTGGAAATAGGAAAAAATGCACTAACCCAAGATACTCCCATTAACTTCAGCAGGCTTTGGATCAGGGTCTACTTGCCTGCCTAATTAGGGCTCTTCTGGCTTTCTGGCAGTGAATTTCCAATTGGCAACCCTGTCAAGAGCTCTCCTACTTGTTGCTAACTCTACTACTCCTGCTCCCCAAGGAGGTGGGGGTTCTACAGCACAGAAACCAAATACATCCTTTACTAAACTGCCAAAACATGTATGAATCCAAACATGCAATCCAAAATTCGGTTCAGCTTTAACAATATTTCCTTTGTCATATGGAAATTATTGCACGTTCTAGTCCAAGGAAAATACAGATATCCCAAAATCTTACTCCCAAGCCCAGCTTTTAACACTTTGAAGTAAGTTACAAAAGTAGCGTTGGTGTTACCAACTGTTCTAGCCAGTGTGGTTTAATTGCCATCTAGTGGGAATAATGTGCAACTCTGTCCCTCAACCTTTCTCAGGTTACAACCTTTCACAAGTCCTGCCCTCTCCATCCCAGAACTTGTATATTTGCAGGGCATAACTACCCAGAAGGTGTTTTCACTGGCTCGACTCACCTGGACAGAGACCCATTTTTTCTGGGCCAGGGGATGTCTATCAAAACAAAGTGGTGGTGATGCCCTTTTGTCCTCAAAGACAAAGCTATACCTAATCAGAATAAGCCTTACACTTTTCTGAAGTCTGAGAAACAAACTATTCCTGTATGCTATTCCCACTGTGAGGTTTTCAAGACTCTGCAAAGACTTAAACTAAAATGCCCAAAGCCTAGACTAAATTTACAGCAACTCTTAGGCACTGATAAGGAGAAGATACTGCAATGCTTGGGAATCATCATTCAATCCCAAGTATTTATAGAGACAGAAAAAACACAATTCTTCACTTATAGGTTATTAAATCCTTAGCACTAACTCGACAAGTAGGCTAATCCTAATTTACAAACATAAAATCAAAATACTTTTCTTATTTTCCAAGAGTAAAGCTCTGAGCCTACCAGCCAACTCATTAAGCAAAAGCAATTTCCATTTATAAGAGCTTAGATTCAGCTTTCCAAATACCTCATTTCTATTCTTCCAATTAGTATGCCACAGATGGAAGATATTATACCAGCTACCCTTCACCTTTTGTCCTCAAAGCTATGAGAGGGACCAAGTGTTCCTTATTTCCTGATGAATCCTTAATTACCTGCAATGTGACAGATTCCTCCTTTTTTCTTTTTGATCCTAAAATCTAAAAGGCAAAGCCAACAAGGCACACTGTCTTACTCTGACCCTTTCATTCTATATATTTCCCAGTAACAGACTTTAAATAATAAACACTTGCAAATGCATAGTAGCCATCTGCATTTCCTTTCAGTCTGTCAGTCCCTTTACAGAGCTGGTAGTCTCTTTGTTAACAACTCAGCTAAATTCATATCTATGATAAGTTATTCCTCAAAGGGTGACAGAGATGTGCCAGGCAGCAAACTGCTGTCTGCCCAGTATGGTGCCAGGCCCATCAGACCCTAGACATTCAAGTAGTCATCAGGCATTACAGAACAATCAGCATTTAGTTTGTGACATTACTTCAGATCTCAAATTCCATGTGTTAACATAGGCATCACAGGCTGACATATACAGCAAGGGAGAAACAAGGAACTGCTGGAGTAATCCAATGTGTCTGTGAATAATCCCCACTCTGAGAACACTCCAGTACCATACCACTCCCGATAATAGCAAAGTATGTCAAATCACGGTTTTTATCTAACAAGCCCTACAAAACGCATATGCCTTTTCATTTGACATCCTGTCCTACAAATATACAAGTTGCCAGATGAGCCAAAGACAAGATGCCTACTTGCAAAAGAAAAGCCAATTAGATGTGGCCCTTGGTTGCCAACCTGGAGTTCCCATGTTAACAGACCTTAATCAGGGCTGGATTAGCATTTAAGAAACACTTTTGTGTAAATTTGGAATCTTGTAATTACTATCTGGTCTATTCTGGCAAAAAATTATTCCATAAAGTTAACAAAGCTCACACTGGGCAATACTACTCTACATCTGTCAGGATTATCAAATGGTACTTTATACTTAGGACAGAGACAGCACAGACAATGATACCAGTAAGACTGCCACTCTGAAGGGCTTTTCTCAAGAGTGGCTTTGTTAAAGCAGGAGAAAAATGCAGCTTCAGTGGATGAGTTGGGTCTGCATTTTGATTAGGTAGTATTGTGGTATGCATCTGCATGCTGTACTTAGAAAGTGTAAGAATAGCGTAAACACTCAGCTCCTTTTTATTTTTATGCTCTAACCTACTTTAGAAAAGGATGGCACCAAAGCAGCTCAAGCAGTTTTCCAAAAAGTGTGTGTAAGAGCAAGGTAACTTGGTTTCATTACATCTGTGGCCTTGACTGGAAGACTGTCTCTCCAGACACATTTATCTAATTGCAATTAACACAGAAGTCCTGTGTGTTACACAGTCACTTTGTAGTACGTGGCAAGTGGGGACAAAAAGAATGTGACCTGCTGGTAAAACAATAACCTTATTGAAAGAAGTTCATTATTCCAAAACGATCTGATCTTATTTGTTAATACTGCCTTTCTATTTCAGGCTCCTGAATGCTTAGCTACAAGAAAAGCCCAATCACATGCTCAAATTCATGTTAAAGTACAAGAACAGTTTATGAATCAACACTTTCTGAATTATTGTGTCCTTGGCATATGGAGTTACTGCTACAGTCAGTTATTTTTATTTCTCGTGTAGCAATGATTCCATCTGGAAACAACACAGTTATCTCCTATCCACCAAGACAGCATGCTTCTATGTGGTATCTCGGCTTTCCCTGGGCTTCAGTGCTATAGTTGAAAAAAACTGGAGAAACAGGAGTGGCCTGTTGCATAAGGTATGCTCAGCTCCCCACAAGACTGGCAAACAGTTAAGAAGGCACCAGGCACTGATTTCTAGAACAATTTTCTCAACGATTGCTCCATAATGCTGTCTGGGTCAAGCCTGACCAGCTACAAGGAAGCTATCAACAGTGACTTTGCAGGCTGTTATTGCTGGGCTAATTCAGTACATTTAGAAACAATATGACCATCTTACACCTAAGTGAATGATTCAAGGTGCTCAAAGTATCAAAACAGTCATTTTGTGATAATCTGCTAATAACCATTAACATTCTCAAATGAAAAAACCTCCCATTTCAATGCCAATATTAGTTTAATTACTTACTGTGCTCATACGGACTAAGTTTATACCATACAAACAAAACTGAAAAGCCGTAAGTACCATGGTTGGCTTTTTGGTTTTTTTCAAACCGTGGTTACTAAAATAGTAATAATGTATCAGAAAAACACAGATGCAACATAATAATTATCTTCACACTTGCAGGGCACGTTTCATCTGAGAAACACAAGGTACTTCAAAGACTAAAATTAATTATAATTAAACCTCTCAGCATCCTATGTAGTTATATGACATTTACAGAGTGGTAGGTGAGTCTCTGAGGTTTGGTAAGTCGGACAGGATGATACAGTTTGTCATTGGTGGAGTCAGACCAAAAACCAAAATCTTGGCTTCCAGTTCTATTTTAATTGCTAGGCTACCCTTCCTCTTTTGTTCAGCACCAGATTTTCTGCTATAATAAAATGACAGATGAGGCAAAGGGAAGAGCAACCAATTTCTATTCAAAAGTTGTGAGATTTAATGACAAGCTAAATTGTTTTAATAACTGACTATTTTCTTCAGGCTCTACATATGTTCCTCCATTCCCCAGTTTTTCATCTCATATATAGTCTAAGCATGTTGAATCAAGCACTGTGAGGATAGAAATTACCTCTGGAAAGGAAAGGTTTTGTCTGTCCACACAAGATGCATTTTTCAAATCTAGAATTATTTCAAAATACATATAATAGCAGCAGCCATCACAAGTAATGCTTTCCATTAGAAATAATTGTTAACACATACATATTTAACTAAGTGTATTTTAATTAGACTTTTAATTATTGTTCAGTTCTCAGGAAAGAAAGAGGGAAACTGAAGAATCCAGACAAGAGAAGAGATAGTGGGGGATGAAAAAGAAAGAAGGTGCCCATCAGATAATTGCTTAGACTAAAGATAAACACTTTCTAAAGCATTAGAATAACATTTCACGTTACAAGAGATGTAACATCTGCTAAAGAGCAGATTTTTAAAATCTTTTTTCTTAGCTTATAGTTATTTAAACTATAAGGTAGAAAAAAGCACCTTTTTCAACCAGTGAAACTTGTTAAATGTCCCTCAAATCTATTATTTGGAAAATATTAGCAAACTTAATAATCACAGCAATTATTTGCAGGTCATCAAGGAAGAGACTTCATCTACAAGAACAAACCATTCTGGATTCTCAGTTCCAACAGTGTAATTCAAAATGTCATTGATTTTCATAAAAAATGTGATACATAATGTGGACATATGGAAAATGGGGAGAAAACTATTACTAATTCCCAAAAAAAATCAAGTTTCACAGTCCTATACCCTGCATAATTCCCACTGGCCAAACGACTGAAGCTGACAGTTTAACACTATTGGTCCTTTCTACATGAAGGAAAGCAGGAAAGAAAATTACAAATCTGATTGTAACCATCCATAAAAGGACAAGATCAAGGGAACAACAATAGACAGGACAAATCATTATGCTTAAAATTAATAAAATATATAACACAAGATTAAGTCTATTTAAAAGTGTATATGCTGAATTCACCCATTTTTTCATTGAAAAATTACTTGCCCTAATGCGTATTTTTGTGTCACAGTATTAATAATCTGGTCTATAATAAATCATTTCTGGAACTAAGATACGCAGAACCAGATACAGCTGACAGAATAGCTGAGATTGGAAAGGACGTTTGGAGGCCCCTAGTCTAACCCCAATCCTCAACACAAAGCTAGCAACAGCAGGTTGGTCAAGGCTCAGCCTTCGAACACTGTAACAGCAGTGATTGCCATCTCTTTGGGTAGCCTGTTCTACTGTTGGGCCATCACCCTAGTGAAAAAAAAATTCTCATATCTGGTTGAAACATCTCTTGTTACAATATGTGACCATTGACCTTTCCATTTTTTGCATGCCTCTGAGTAGAAAGAATAGAAAAGTATTCAACAATTCCTTTCTGAGTCTCCTTTTTCACAATGACATGACTACTATTTGGTATCCGAGCACCTGGATCTTGCCCATATAACCCACAAGTGTAAGGATGCTTGGTTTTTTTCTTTCTTACTAAGTTTTTTGAGTTGAAGACTAGCTATTTCATGTGGCTTATGAGCAAACTGTAATTAATTAAACTGAATAGCTGGAATCATCAACAGAACAACCTTAGCATGCATTCCGGAATGAATAAGTAAACCAACGCACAAATAAGCTGTACCAATAAGCTGCCACCAATACCAAATACACTGCTGCTACGAAACCCTCCGTTACTATCCAGACCATCACGTAGAGTTTCATTCTTTGCTGTTACGGCTTTGGTTCTAGGTACACAATGTACACAGACAAACTGTGATCCTGGAAGGGCTCTGCATTGGGAGAAGGGGGAGGTGAGAGATGAAAGCTGCTATAGTGCAACAGCAGACCACCTTGCCTCACATCTACCAATCTTTTCCCAAGGAAAATGTCTTTTAGATAAACTTCTACTTCCTAATTTAGCAATAAAACCTTCCTCTTTTTTTTACTCTACCACCAGCTTTTCCTGTTTAAAATATACTTTGCAATTTTGCCCAGTCTTTACATTTAGGGGGAGGAGAATGGGGATGTATTTAGTTTTTTAAGTGTAGAGTTTTTAACCAAAACTGTAGTGTTATGCTGGTACAGAACACGATAAGGTGTAGAATTGGATACCGTTCCCCAAAGGTGAGAAAGTTGCTTGTTTTCTGCTTGTGCTTGCTGCATCTGAACACTTGCATGACAGAGCTAATCCTATTTAATAAGAAGACACTCATTTTATGAGAGTTCTGCTTTTACAATCCTCAGTTTTTCAGAATCTATAATCCAATTTTTATTCACTTCAATCTACAAAATAATTGAAGCTTCCATACACTGTTTTTTTGTTTGGTTTGGGATTTTTTAATGAAGAGACAAGGAAAAAGAAGCACAAAAATTGAATTCACTCCACTTGAAAAATCCTTTTTTCACTGACCAATGTCTCTGAGAGAAATCAAGACATAAAAAGCTTTTTTTTCTTTTCAATTACACTTGTCAAAACTGAGGGGATCAGAAAGGACATAGTGTGATAAGCTTCTGTTTTGCTACAAGGGCCTGCTATATTACTTCCCATGTAGCCATTAACCTCTGAAGCAATGGATTGGCATGCCAGTCATTTCATTAGAGCAACACAAGAAGAAGAATCACTCTATGGTTAGCACAGAGCACTGAAAGGCAAAGAGAAAAGTTCCTGTTCACACCTGATACATAAACAGTCTGTAAGAATCTGGGGTAAATTTAATCAGTGTGAGGCTAAGATCCACAGAAGTGTTAGTTCATGGTATCCTGCCCAAGACATCTAAACTCTCAAGAGATACTAAACACCAGTAGTTCCTGTGAAGAAGACTGTCTTCCTGATTGTCCACTGTGGCCATCATGATCCAAAGCTAGGCATCCAAATTTTCAAGATTTACTTTGCAAATATTAAGGCCTCAGTCTTTAGGACTCAAAAGTTGTGGCTGAAATGTTCCTGTGCCATTCAAGTTGATTTAATATTTCTGTGATGCTAGGATTCAAAATGTGTGATGGGATCAGAGGCCATTGGCTAAGTAATCCAGCAATAAAAGTAAACATGCTTCCCATAAAGACCTGCTTGTCTCTCAGATGCTTTCAGATGAGAAAAAACCCCATGATAGTGTTGTGAAATAAAAATAATCAAAGGCTCACTACAATAGGCATTTACAAATTCTATTTATGAAACAATATAGTATGAGGCCCAAGGAATAAACATAAGAGAGCAAGGTATGTATTTATATATATCACACGTGTGCAGCTTACACTCTTGCGCAAGCGAAGGATCTATGTGGGTTTGATCTTTGTGCTGGTTTGGGCTAGGGTAGAGTTAGTTTTCTTCACAGTGGCTGGTACGGGGCCACGTTTAGATCTATGCTGAACACAGGGCTGATAACATAGAGATGCTTTTGTTATTGCTGAGCAGGGCTTACACAGAGCCAAGGCCTTTACCACTTTTTGTACTGCCATGCTGGTGAGGAAGTAGAGGGTGCATGGGAGGCTGGGACGAGACACAGCTGGGACAGGTGACCCAAACTGACCAATAGGATGTTCCAGGCTATATGACATCATGGCCAGTATATAAAGTTGGGGAAAGAAGGAGGAAGAGGGGATATTTGCAGTGATGGTGTTTATCTTCCCAAGTCACTATCATGCAGGATGAGGCCCTGCTCTCCTGGAGCTGGATGAACACCTGCCTGCCCATGGGAAGCAGGTGCTCTCCTGGAGATGGATGAACACCTGCCGGCCCATGGGAAGCAGTCATCTAATTCCTTGTTTTGCTTTGCTTTTGTGCGCAGTTTTTGCTTTCTCTATTAAACTGTCTTTACCTCAACCCACAACTTTTCCAGCTTCTACTGTTCCAATACTCTCTCAGATCCCACTGTTATGGGAGTGAGAGAGTGGCTACATGGGGCTTGGTTGCTGGCTGGGGTTAAACTACCACAACATTCTATTTTTCCTCTTAGCATTTTGCTCTAATGCAAACAATGTACTACCACAGATGATCTGTTACCAATTGCTTCTGCATCAGTTTCCATTTTTCTGTTGAGTAAAACATGGCTTATTTTGTGTATTTCTTACAGATATACCAACCTTAGTTCAGTAAGGTCTCAAATACTCTTGTAGTATCAAATGCTGAGTTGTTGCCCAGCCCTCCGCACTGCATACACTGCATGGCCAAGTGTGTCCCATTTCTGCTGGAGGGCACAGTGGAGCAGGTGGATAGAGATAGTTACTGAAAGGGCCTAATAAGGCTTTTTTCCAAGCTGTCAGGGTGTTTAAAAATAACAGTGCTGCTTTAAGGACAAAAAGCAAGAGGATGAACAGAAGCAGGCAAAGATAAAGCTCCTAACAAAATGCTCAGGATTTGAAAAAAGACTCACCCTGCCCAGGCTGCTTGGATAGGAGCTCTCCCTTTCTTTATAGGCCTAGACTCTTATTGTTAATTTTTCTAATTCAGTGACAATGCAAAAAAACTTTTTGCTGAATTTCAATTAGTAGGGGTAGATCTGTTTTGGAGGTTTTTTAACACAAAAACCATTCATTGCCCATGAAGATATCCAACAGCTTGCTTCTTTTCCAGCTTTTCCTACAACCAGATTTGCAACGTAATAGGATATCTCAGAATAAATAAAGGGACCCCTAGTGCAGGGCTAGAGCACCCAGAGACTGCAGCAACAAAATACTCACTGTAAGAAAGCCTCCATTAGATTCCAAGAATTAGCTAACTAACATTACGATTTTGTTTTCAAATTGTTGGTCTCACAGATCTGCTGTCCATACGTCCCAGCATAATGACAGTTTTCTTTGGAAAGTTCAAGTTTCTGACAATTTATTTCTCCCATTACCACAAGTCTGTCCAACTCTCCAGTCTCGTCAGCATTTCATCTCAGAAAATGCACCAGACTGTTGCCACACTAGAATTATTTCAACTCTGGAGTTCAGAACACACCAGAATCCTGGTCCACATGGGTTTTTTTAAACTCGAGTCTTTGCTCACATCCTCTCCACTAGAAGAGAAAAATGTTATAGGCAATTTCCACACAAGATCATAAATCCTTGCCTAACTGATCAGGTGACTCACTCAAAATTTATTAGCACTTAACTGATAACAAGTTGTGAATATTATCAGGTGGTAAAAAAAAAAAAACTTGCAAAAGCACTAAGCATTAGGTTTAGCTTCACATTTAAGATATATCTGGGATTACAAACTCAGAACCATCTTGCTGATCTCATTCAGAAAGCTCATTCTCAGATTTGAGAGCAGACCTACCAGATTGGACCCTGAAGAAGACACATCTGAAGACAGACAAATACGTTACCATTGCAGATTCTTCTATCTCACCAGTCCAGTGCACTGAAAATTTATCTGCAATGTAAGATATCTGGCACATGTACCCTAGCCTGTATGAGGGCCTGAGCTATGTACACCTTTCAAGGTATAAGCTCCATTACATTCCATTGGACATTCACAATATGATGCTCATAGTGCAAGAAATAGTGAATGACCCCTTAGCCAATGGTTGCAGCATTAAATGTCCGGGACAGCAAACTGAACAGCTTCATTAAAAGAAAATGGCAGTGACAGCGTGCCCTTGACAAGCCAGCTAGGAGAGCACTGCTGAGCACACTGGCTGTGCCAAACCATCAGCGTTTCCCTAGGTGAAGGCCTTGGTGTGTAAGGCAGGGTTATGGGGTTTGCAGCTCAGGTAGCGTAGGAGGAAGCTGTCTGAGTTTATGGTTCTACACAGGACCACAGGTGTGAAGAGAGCCTTTCACCTGCTGTGCATACAGGTCACACATCACATCACAGGCCAGGCATCCTGCCCCATGCACTGCAGCAGCCCCTCATGACTGCAGTTAATCAGAGCTGCTATGCAGAACCTGTGGAGCATAACAACAGCATATCATGGGCAACAGTCCTCAGTTACACATATAAAGACAGAGTAATTTTTGTGGACTTCATTCTGAGATTTTGAAAACACTGAATTAGGTTCAATACCTGTGAGATAAACCAATTCCTGGACTTTTATTCAAAAGCATTCCAACTCTGTTCTGCCAATGTAATACAACCTCACTGATCATGCCTTCTCACCCAAAAGCAGCTGATGGTCAAATATCTAGGATATAGAATACTACACTGAGTCCTGTCATTCCAAAATATTGTCACTTGTCCTCTTCATCTCTGTTCTGATAGTTGTTTTTTGCCACAGAATAGAAGTGAACAGAAATTTTAAAAAAACAGACAATTTGAAAATTTTCAGGGAGCAACCAGTCCTAGGTGGAGTATACATGTGTTTATGGGCATCAGAGTGATCTTCTTTATCCTTGAAGGCATAGGAGAAAATGAGTTTTTATTTTCTTCTAGTGCCTGCCTCCCTGGTTCATGCTACCTTTTCACCCCAGTCAACAATCTTGTTGCAAGGAGCATGCAAAAATCAAAGAAATAACCATGTACAACTAGGGCTAGTGCCCTGTTTTACAACACAAAGCAGACGGCTGTAGGCATCCTTCAGAAATTGAAAAGCTAGCAAAAAAAGGGTGTGTCAGGGTATATGAATTTTAGCTTCATAATTACCCTGGTATTTAAAGCTAATGAATAATTACTACAGCAGCCTTGCTGTCATACAGCATACACCTACTCACCCACAGCTCAAGATGAAACTAGAGAACCACATTTAGGGCCCCAATCCTCCAAATACATCTTATTGAGTTTAACACTTGGTTTGCCAGCATACCATGGCATTTAGCACCATTTACTGAATCAGATCCTTCAGTGGCATTCATTGGTCTCAAACATGAGAAATCACATCGTGGGGGGTTATAGTTCAAAATTCTTGACATTCATGTTTACATTCATCTTTCTTCATTGGAATTTCTTCCAGCATTTAAAACCTTCTATGTGCTGAACTTTCTCTCAGAGGTGCTGCTGACAAGGTAGGAACAAACCCAAACCCCCTGATTAGTACATGTGATCCACAGTAACTGAGGAATCCCAAATACAAAAGTAAATCCAAGCAAGCTGAGATGAAAACTTTTGCAACTCTTACAACCCTAAAACTTTGAAAAATTAAGGCACTAGGGGTCTATATTCTCCTCTGCAAATACTACACTTGGGCCAGCAATAGGAAAGTTAAAATGGCTCTCTTATAAGCAAACTTTATCTCCATTTGCCTTTAAGTAAAGCAGATTTTCTGACTATTGTGTGCTCCTGTATGAGAAACAGAGTAAAAACAATGTCTGAAGGAAAAAAAGATAGAAAATACAAACCTCAAACATGCTTTCCCTATATTATCCCCTCTACAAGGAAAGTACAGGAGAGAGGCTGATTCTGGTAAAGAGTGGTGCAAAAAGCAGATGAAATCCCACTAGGATTCTGCATTACCAGGAAGGAATAAATACTGCATTATCCTAATGGAAAGCATGTAGGCTTTATTCAATTGCATTATGAACAGTGAAATCACTGTTTCATACACCACAAAAACAGAAATAGGACTGCTTTAGGCAAGTGTGGGGTTTTGTGGGGGGGAGGGTTGGATTTTTGTTTCAGGTTGGTTGGTTTATTTGTTTGTTTGAAAGATAACCATAGAAGAGTGCAGTAAAAGAATGCAAGCTGTCTCACATAGCAAAACCCTAGCTCACTTCTGAGTAGAAGGAAAAGAATGTGTGCAATGTCTGTCTTGTCAGAAGAGAGGAATAGGCCAGCCCTTCTCTTACCAGCGCAAGAAGAGATGCAGAGAGACATTGTAAGGAGCAGAACCCAGCATATAGACTTAAATTCACTCCATCTTTTATTGTTCCTGTCATCACAATTCCAGAGTTCTGGTAAAATACACCTATTTGTGTATTATCATGCAAGATAATGAGGGTGATCTATTTTTAGTGGCTATTACCACTAAAATTGAAATGAGGATATTAACTAGGACTACCCATACTGTAAAAGAACTTAAGACTAATTTCTACTGCCCATCACTTAAAATCTCTGTTCAGTACACATCCTTCTCCTCATCAATATTGTTTTGATGATACTTCTCAGCTGGAGTTACTCTCTGCTGGTATAATGTAAAAGAAAAATTATCAGCCATATATACACTGTACCAATATAAAGCAGAGTCAGTTAAAATATGTGAGATTATATTGTCTTCTCTGTCAATCTCAGAAGTATTTTGATATTTCTAATGTAACAAGCTCTTACACTACAATTACACAAAATAGACATTACTGACATCACAGCAGCCTTCATCACCTGCAGGTCGTCATTTCCAAGGTGGCTTGCTCATTTTTAGCTATCTTTCCAGAATCACTTCGACACAGATGTCAAATTTCCCACAAAAAAAATAAGGACATATGATACCCATTTTAATGTTGAGAAAGAGACCTGAGCAGATTTCCAGTGATGAGAAAGAGAACAAACAGAAATTGGGCAAAGTTCCTGGAGTCCATTACTACCATTAAAACAATTCCCTTTAACAACCAAATGTAGATCCAAACCTCCTCAGTTTTATTTCTCTAACAAGGTGAAGTACAGGCTAAATGCATGTAAATGTTTGCCATCTTTGGAACTAAAACACTAAGCATGGTTTGCTTTGTTGAACCATAAGAAAACTTTACTCTCAGAAGGCATTTCTTGCCTGAAAGGTAAACTTAATATTATTTTTTATACCACAAATACATTTGATGCTAAACAGAGTACATGAAGATAGGAAATACATGCATAATGTTAAGTCAACTATCTGTTGAAACTGTTATTTTCTTAACCTCTGTGTCAGGGAGTTCAGGTTCTCCACAGTAACCTGACTGTTCATTGCTTTGCAGGTCTGAGCCCCAGGAGAGGCTCAGTCAGTATCAGCTGGACAGACACAATCCTAAACCACTAAGGAAAGGTATGTATATGGTATTTCCAGAATGCATAGCAATAATTCTAAGTGGAAACACTTGTTCTAGCTGTCCTCCCTTGACTTCTTCATAAAGAGCATGAGCTGTATCTCACCATTAGTTCTCAGTTACACATACTAAAAGAAACCAAACCCCCAATTTGCTGATGTGAACCAAGCAACTGAAAATTCAGGAGAGGTTTGAAGTCCTGCCCCTTTAAGTGATACCACTTGTGATATGCTGAGGATGGTAGGCAGGTGCTAGCATGGAGATAGGCAAGAAATCAGCCTAAGATGAGCAACTTCACATGTAATTAGCACAAAAGCACGAAAGCTGCCATATAGGCATTGGACACGGCTCTAGCCAGGCTTTGTGGGTCACAGAACAGAAATTCATTCTTCTGACCACAGCAGAATACATTCACCACCAATGAACACACAGGAGGAGAGGTCAGGGTACTTTCTCAGGGGAACACAATGGGGTAAGTTTATCACTCAAAGCTGTTTTGCCTTTCAGAGAGCAAACAGTAGAATAAGTCACTATTAGGGCGGACACTGTTCTGCTCCTGGCCCCCTTTTAGGACTTCTTTTCCCCCTAGTCTAGGCATCATGCAGATGAATACCAGGTCCAAATAAGAGTCTGTCACACCACAGAGCTTCTCCACTTGGTTCTGTGCTATCTCTTCCCTGGGAGCTGTTGCAAAAAAATGCTTTTTGCTCTACAAGAGGGTAGTGGAGTAACACAAGAAAGGCCCAGACAAATGTCCTACTGTGGCCTTTAGGAGGGGAAACGCTGTGCATCTCTTCACACACAACCTGATTCATCATCGTGTTAGTCCCCTCAGGGTTTTACTGCCTCCTCCTCCCTTCCTTGTCAAGAAGAGGATGGAAATTATGAAGAAGAGAATTATGCATGTATGTCACAAAGACAAAAAGAGAACCTTTTCCATTGAAAGGGATGGAGGAGGAGGAAGGACACCCTGGCGGTGTAAGGAGCAGTCCAGAGCTTGTTTGCAGGGGCAGAAGGGCAAACTAAATGTGGAGTCAGACCACAGATACCACTGCCCATCAGATGGCTTTCTGAGGTGCTGTCTCGGAATAAAGCAGCACTGGTATTTGTTACCTTACAACACGCATCTGACCACCTTGCTTCCATTTGCTTTGGGCATTGACACCCTTTTGCATGTGTGCTTCTCAGTGTTACACTAGGTCCTCCTGAGAGATCCTGGGGAGACATGGGGAAAGAGAGGCAAAGAAAGACCAGAAAACTGAAGACAAGGATTGTGCATCACAAGCTCTGGTTCTCAATTTACTTACAAGGAAAAAAATAGACATGGATAGCACAAACATTGCTGAATCTTTGCTATTAAATGAAACTAACTCTCATTATTTCTTCACTTGCCTTGTAATTGTGACAAGCAGGGTAGATGCAAATGTACTCTAGTTAATTTTAGTTTTCTGAAACCACATAAAAATGAAACAGAATTTGGATTTGGATTTGCAATATTATCCATGTTGAAACAAAGCTTTACAACACCTTCTGAAACAGCCATAAAGCTGTTGCTGCATATCAAAACAATGAAAAGACAGCCCAGTATGTGTTAATGTGGCAGCTTTACAGTACACTACACCTCTTAGCTATTTCTGTAGATTTTTAAGAACTGAATTTCCCAGTTGTTCTATCTTCCCACAGGCCCCACTGTCATGGATATAAGTCATTCATCCATTCACCGTATGCAAAATGTTAGATACTGAGTGCCCAGGACCAGACAAATTACTCACATAAAGAAAAGGACCATGAATGGCTTCCCTGTGGGTAAACACCCAGGTTCAAAGCTATCATTTTCTTCCCTTAAAAATACACTTCTTCTCAGAAATGCAGAAGCTCTGACAAACCACAGAAACAGAAAGAATGAAGCAGTCAGTATTTCAGTTTCATAATATATCCTAATACAGTAACTCAGTACCAAAAAGGGTGGACATTGGAGCCTGGATGAACAGGTTCAGAATGCCAGTTTGTGAACAGGGCCTGTAACAAGCCTTATATTTGTACAGTGAGCAAATCCATTATTCAGTATCCTCAACAGAATATGCTAGGTCTCATGGATTAGGAGTTTTCCTGAAGTCTTTGTAATGTACGTGCCTCGGCTTTATTTCTACCTATCATTAGTTTTTGTTTCCATGGAGTTCTCCAAACATTAGCCTTAGAAAAGTCACCTGAATTACTGAGAAACAGGGAATAAAACACCTTCAGGGATTTCACAGCTGTGTCCAGAGGTTTAAACCATCATGTACATTATTTTCAGATGACTCCCAGTTCCAGGCATTTGGTCCACATGGGGGTATGCTGTTGATCTATTGTGTCTTTCAAGAGCCAGTTTCTTGGTCTGTTGGGTTTTTTATTACCTGACAGGAACTTCTATTTATCTCCTAGTAGTGAAGCAGAAAATGTCTCATGATTTAATAAGTCTATGGGTAAAAGTAATTTTAAAATACATGCCATCCTTGGAGACCAAGTAGACTTGCCACAATTTAAGATCCTGTGTGGTTTATTAAGCAAAGAATAATACATGTCTAAAAAGACATTCAATAAACCAGAAGAACCCTATTTAAATGATTTGTGGATGGTCAGTCAGGGAACATTTAATGCATTTCTGACGATGGAGCATTATTTAATACATGTTCAGAAACAGACAAAAGTAGATATATAAAAAAACTACTGGGAAGTCATCCACCACCATAAGTCCTCAACATCAGACAGTTTTTGGTTGTTCTATGAACTCCAGGTTTGGTGGCAGCAGAATTTTAGATTAACAGAAGCCCACATCATAAAAACATCTTTTTGAGTAGCGCCTCTATAAGAAAATTCAAAAAAAAGCTACAGCAAATCTCTAACAGAGACTTTAGCACCTTCTCCCCATAGAGTAAATAGGAAGCCAACTTCTGACTCACCTGCTCCATGAGACCTTCAGGCTGTAGTCTATGAAGTACCTGCTCTTTGAAAAGCCAAAAGAAATTAAGATGACCTAGATAAGTGTGTGACAGGGATGGCAGAAAGTCCTGCAACAGAGGAAGATGTTGAATATCAGACTATTCCTAGAGGACAGACTAAGGCTTGTGCTATTATCTGAGAATTAAAAGAAATAAAAGGTGGTGGGGTTGGGGTGCAGGGGGGTAGTGTGGTTGGAAACTGTAGCCAGAGGTGCACAGAGGAATTCTCTTGATATGATGCCAGGCTCCAGTGGCCTATTGGTTCACAACTCAGTTTCTTACATTCAGCTAATTTTTAGGGTGATAGAACATTGCATGGATTATGCGATGTATTTTGAGCAAGGAGTCCTTGTACTGGTGTAATCAATGAGTATGATCTAAAATTAAACATGAAAAGGAATTTCTCAATGGGCTCCACCCATTCCCCAATCTACAGAGCCTAAATGCTTAATGAAAACATGTTCTTGTAGAGTATTCCTTTTTAAATGGGAACAATCTACTTTCCTAATTAGCAATTATAAACAAGTCTTCTGCCTTTACTTTCTTTTTCTTTTCCACCCTCCAAACCCATCTTCTCTTTCTGACTGAAGACAACTCACTTTTCTGGGGGTAAAGCTGAAAACTGTTTCATATTTGCTTGACAAAGGACAGGAACTCATATAAGGAGTACCTGGAACTATAGAGGCCATGAGCTAGATATGAAACTTAAAGAAAACTTGATCTGATCCCCCATTCTGAGTTGTCTTCTGCAAACTTGCCTGGTCAATCCTCCCTGGAACACAACCTGCCCCAGAGGTTGTAGAGCAGCTGTGGTAAAGACTGAGGAATACTGAGGACAAGGGAATAGATGCCAGCAAGAACTGCCCTTCTGCCTGTGCCCTCTATTCCCTTCCCTTCAAGTTAATAGGGACTGGAGCAAAGCCTTTTGTAATGAACATAACAAAAGATGATGAGTTGGCCTCAAAGCAGTAATAACAACAAAAAAAAAAGAACTCTTGTAATAAAAAATGCATTCATATAACTGGGTTTTATTATTTCCCACAGTTTTATTTTAATATATGACTCAGGGTGTGGAGATGAAGGTGTGATTCAGAGCAATAATGGGACTTTAAAAGCTTGTGCCACAGGGGTGGGCTAGGCCCTCTGGTTGCATTTAGAGGAAGCCTCTAGTCAAACAAAACTACTACCCTGGTCCACATATACTTTGTCCATGTAAGATAAAATGTGCATAAGGCATGGTGGGTATACTGGCAGGAAGGGACAGGAGATAATGTATATGAAGATAGAAAATTGTGTGACTAGAGATGAGCAGAAGTGAAAACAGTAGTCTTTAGATGCTGTTAAGTATCAGTAGCAATTAGCATCAGGTACCAGAAAGAACACTTAGATACATGTTGGTTCTTAGACTTTGCAGAGTATTTAACTATACCCTTCAGATTTTAGGAGCTGAGCACCCTGAAATCCATGCACCACGTGGTGCCATCAGCAATCACTGCCGGGTAAGCAAAGAGAAGTGCGTAAAGCAGATGTATTCAGCCACAGTACCATGCAGGTGTTCATTTAGCACACTTGGCTTTGGCCTTCTGCACACATCCGCAATTGCTCCATTGAGAATCACCAGCATTGCAGAAAATTATGCTTGGTCCTTTGCTTCACGAGGTCATCTTAGGAATTGTCAGTGAAAAGAAGCAGATGTTGTTTATGAATCAAAGGAATATACCAAGCCTCAGAAGGAGGTGCAGCATTCAGCCATAGCCAATTTAAACAAGATTCTTTGATTTGTCACTGACTTCTCCAAAGCCCAAAAGATATGCTTTGAACTCAGCTTGAATGGCCAACAACTCAGGTAGAAAAACATCAATTTGTCTGAGCTGTCAGCAGCTCCTTGAGCTATTCCTGAAACACTACAGGGCTCGACCCAACAATTTGAGATTTTGCAGCTGAAAAGATTCCATATGCCACAGGCTGACCATGGTTCCAGTTCAACAAAGCATGTAAGCACATTTCGTTAAGAGCACTTGCTGACCAGTCTGTTGTCATATAGTTCCACAGGTGATACAAGGTCTAAATTATCAATATTTCCAACACTATGCACCATGTAGTGCTGGATTTCTGCACCTCACTGCTTTAGGACTGGCTATACTTGAATATTTTTAGCAAGATTTTCCAAGAGAATGAGAATTTGCAGTTATGCTACAGGTATGTCTATCTGTCCACATCTTCCAAGTTTGAAAGGAGGATGAAGATGGTCAGAAGGCATGTAAGCACATATGCAAGGTATCAAGAAAGGAGTTGTCTTAATTTGAAAGGCAGATATCTGCCAAGGAAAGTGGGAACCCTCATGGAGTGGAAGGAATCATCCCTTCCCCCAAATTAATGTAGTTTTGAAAATTACGAGACTTTTGAGATCAAATATGGGAAAAGGAATAACAGTTTTTTACTAAAAATATATATACATATATATATAACCCAACAGAACAAACACTAACAATAACAACAAACACCAGTAACAGACTTCCCACCTGTCACCCGGTTTCCCCTGTGGTGTAGCTCTGGCCACACCCGGGTAGGGGCGCTGGTGAAGCAGGGGAGGCAGGAAGCCTGCAGTCCGGTTGGGCGTTGGTTGCAGTCCAGTGGAGGTGATGGTTGCAGTCCAGTGGGAGTGGGGGTTGCAGCCAGCTGAGAGAGGTGATCCGCTGCAGCTCCTGGAGTCAGTGCCGGAGAGTGTACCCCAGGATCCAGGCAGGCTTCATTATATTCCAGCAGGAATGTCCATGTACCTCCCCCAGGGTGGTACACATCACAGAGATGAGATAAGACAGTTGGGAGGTTCTGGATGGTTGGGTCGTTCCAGCTGCCCATTGTCCATGATGGCCATTAACAGAGATGGTCTCCTCAGGTTGGGTGTGATTATTGTTAGTGCTTTTCAGGGGGAAGGTCTCCCAGCTGTGTCTTTTGTGAAGACAAAGGGACTCTACCTCACCACAGGGTTTCCTTTATCTTATCTAGCACCCAGCTTGCAGTCCCAGGGGCCAAACATGCACTGGGCAGTTGTTGCAAACGACCTGTCATTAACAGCTCATCAGGGCTAATGCAGATGGAGTAGAATACTCTTCATTCCCATACTGAACCCAGGACAGGACTGCTAAAGGCAGAATACCGAGGAGAGGCAGAAAGAAGCCACTGAAATTAGGGTGAACAGCAGGACACAAAGCAGCAACCTTTGCTGTGTTAACATACAGAATACTACTGGAACACAGATCAGTGAGATTGCCAGTAAACAATGATCTCTAGATTCTGGTCCTCTTAGGAACCTTTCTTTTAGGGACACAACCCTTCATAGTTACAAACTCCCCTTGCATTTCCTTACTGGGATGTGCAGACAGTGTGTAAATACCAACACCCAGCTGAAACCGCATCTTTCCATGAGGTTGATGTGATCACATGAGGTTGATGGGATCACATGAGGGATCATTAGCCAAAGGCACACACATAGAGAACAGCCCAGCTGCTTCCAACATAATCTTACTCTCTATTGGCAAGTTGCTCCAGAAAGAAGAAACATGCTGCCTTGGAGAATCTTCTGCTTCTATTTGCATTTGTGCAGGCTGCTCCCTGTTTGGATTGAGGGCCCTCTGTACTCTCAGTAACCCTACAGAGAGATGCAGCCAGAAAATCTCATTGCACCCACCCACCTCCTGAATTTCATCAGGCAACACCCAAAGAGTCTAACCCCTTTCAAGGGAAAAGGGCAAGCAGGAAAAAAAAATCTGATATCATCAAAAATGTTTTGGATGATGCACTGCACAGCAAATCCCCTACCTCAGCGATGATACTCTCAAAGCCTAACACAAAGAAAAGGCATCCTGTGCCTCCTCCACTTGAAAAAGCCCACTGCTGATAGTACCAAAAAATAATGTAATACATACAAGAAGTGTCCAGGCAGATTGCAACAGGAAGGAAACACCTGGTTTAGAGGTAGGCAACCAGCTCCAGAGAGGTAAGAAGTTTGTCCTAGATCACATTATGCAGCAGTGTCTGAACTTCATTCACTGTTTTCTGGGCTGGGGCACATAGCAGATGGGAGTGAATGTGCTCACTAGCAATCCAACCTACTCATAGCATCCCTGCTACTATACAGCCTTTCCTTAAACACAAATTCTTCTTACTGAGAACCTGTCAAGACTGACAGTTTAAAAATGACCACCCAGTACTGACAGAAAACCAAGTGCTGCAGCACCCTTGCAGTCCATATTCTTCAAGCAGTGCGAGAAAAGCAAGGTTTGGTGGTGCTGGTCTAGTGCACTTGAGTGGGACAGCTGTATAGCACTATCTACACCTCTCTCCTCCTCTGCTTTGTGTGTGAGCAAAGCTCAAAAGCAACCCAGTCCTTTTTGTCTGAGTGCACCTGTACCCTACAGCAACCAGAAAGGAGGGGTGGGTGGATGACCCAATGTACTTGCGAGAGCCTGTCATCTCTGCCTCAGCAAATTTTGGGGCCTGAGTTTGTCATTAGTGGGGAAGCCAAGCCCAGATTTTAACTTCCTTGAAGCTCTGTTTTCCCTGTTTACTAGAGAAAATTATTTCATAAAAATTATTCCAGTAGATTTACAGTGTAGTTTCTATGAACTCATTTAATAAGTAAGTACTGGAGGGGATGGGTATGAACTCTAAGCACAATGTACTTAAACCAAATACAGATTTCTGTCTGTAAGACAACTTTTCATCTTGCAGACAGATTTTCTGCTAGACAAGGGAATCTATTTCATTTGTAGTTCTCTGTGCAAATATTCATCAATACATTAAATGAACAGCATGATACATGTTCTAACATTGTTATTCTTCTCAAAAATGCTAACGTTGTACAGATAAAAAGTGTTATAATTTCCTTACTATTCCATGATACAACAGATGCACAAGCTTACGAACAGAAGTATGGGAAAAAAGTATTTTTGTATTTCAGAGGCTGCTGGAAAACCTAGTGTGCCAAACTGCCTTCCCCATTCTCTGAAGTACTCAACAAAATAAAGTTCTACAACAGTCTCCACCCCAAGCAGGCCTGCAAAGTATATTGTGTAGCTCCACTGGACACCTTCAGCACAGCAATCCCATCTATGCTGCAGAGGTAAGGAACACACCTTTGCAGGATAGGTACAGAGCTGAGAAATGACAGCTTTTCACAGAACATCTCCAGTGGAACAGGCCATAGAAGCACACCTTATCTCTTCCAGGGGAAGTCAACAGGCTAACGTAAAGCCTCTCACCCAGGGCACACAGTTCACAGGCCTTTTAAAAAGCTGTTCCTTTCTGTTTCTCTCCTGTTAACACCTTACATCTGAGTCCCAGTAACTGGCTGTGTAAGCACTTCTAGTCAGTTCTAGGGCA
Source organism: Atrichornis clamosus (assembly GCA_013400975.1). Taxonomy (NCBI): domain Eukaryota; kingdom Metazoa; phylum Chordata; class Aves; order Passeriformes; family Menuridae; genus Atrichornis; species Atrichornis clamosus. Next base: position 116,938 of record WBMZ01008334.1, read on the forward strand.
AAATCAAACAAGTTGGTTCAAACCACTGCCAGGTGGCTCAGCTAACTTGTTTTATTTTGTCCTGGAAGACTCAGGAGTGTTCACAGGTCAGGAAGAGTTGAGAGGGAGCTCTAAAATCCTAGATGAATGAAGTTAACTGGCAATGCTAAGCATTGCCCTTTGAAGGCAAAGCCAAGACAGGTTAAGTACCACTGACTTGCCTTGACATAATCAACTATCAGGAAGACAATATTTAAAAAGGCAGGAGGCAGCAGTGCACTCCATCGTGTCTCAGTGTAAATCATAGAACTAACAGTCTGGAGATTTCCTCTGGCAGCTGACTTGTCCCCTACACGGAGAACGCTGCTCTGCCCCAGCACCTTGAGTACAGGCCCACAGCACACCCACACAGCCACACAGACATGCCTTGGGCCCCAGAGAAAGCAGGGTCCAAACTCCACTTCCTAAACCATTGCAGAAGCCTACAGAGCACCCAGCAAGAGCAGAGCCAATGGAGCCAAGCTGTGGTCACATGATGCTTTCAAAATGAAGCAGTAGGTATGGTTTCAGGCAACTTCAATACAAGCAGAATCAAAATTCCAAAGCTAACGCCACTAATGGTAGTACTAATGGTACTTGAGTACACATTAGCAGTACTAATGGTATTTGAAGTCTTTAGCACAGACTATACCTCTTCTATGACCTATGGATCATGCTTGCAATGGTTGGTCTCATCAATCTCCATGTCTTCATGCCTTCATGCAAATTATAGCTGAGCCATACTCAGACTGGGAGAACACTTGGCAGAACAATCCCCATCCTCTGCTCTTCCTATTTTGCTTTTTCATGCATCAGACATGGATAAACAAATGCATTGCACAGCCAACACTGGAAGATGTCCCAGCTGCCTCACAGAGCTGGCTTACTCCCTCAATGGTATACATAAAATTGTGCTTTGCAAATATATGCTGAAGGGTTACTTGGGGTTTTTTTTAATCACAACGTGAACCCAAACCCACTTAAGCAAGACTTTTACTACTACAGTAATTTTAATCTTAAACTTAGGTGCCAAACTTTGAAAATTAAGTACTTAAAATAATCATCAGAGGAGGCAGTTAAGATCACATTTGCTGTAAAATACTGAATTACAGATCCAGAGTGCCATCTAGTGTGCTTCTCTGACAAGAGTTCACAGGGAGAAGGGATGATGCAAGTCATGGTTTTCGTGTCCAACAGGGAACTTCTTTCAGTAGACAAATGGGAAGTGGTAGATATAAACTAGCTTCCCTTAAACTAGAGCTTTTAACTCTGCCAAATGTGTCATGTTCGTAAGCAAGAAAATATGAAATAAGAGCCAAGTGACAATTGTCATGCTACCTGTGTAAGTGGTTTTAAAAAAATAATAATTAAAAAACCCTGTTCATCTTGAGGTAATTATTCAAAATGCACTGACAAGTCAGAAAGAAATTTCAAAGTGATTCCTCCAGAATCTATCCAGGGACCAATATAATTAATTTTGAGTGGCCAAACAGAGACTAAAAATTCATGGGTTCACCAAATGCAGAAGTGAGGAATAAAATTCAGGCTGATGTCAGCTGACTGGTGAAATGGTATAAAGTCAGGATGCTGATATTTAGCTGAAAAAGTGGTGCAAGAAGAAAGCAAGCATCTAGCATACATAAGCAGAATAAGGAAGGACAAAGTAGGCAGCAATGCAGAGGAAAAGGATCTGGTGGTTCTCTTCCTTTTGTAACAGATATGAAAGATTCCAGTGAACCTCAAGCTAAACACCTAAGTCAAGAGGCACAATTCAGATTGGTGATGTAAGAGAAGCTTTTTGCTTTTTATAGTGGTTGAAATACTACAGTGTTGTCAGAGAGCTTTAAAAAAATGCATAAAACGTGCTTATTCTGAAATTGATCATCCTTTCTTTCCCTTTCACCACTGCATTTCATTGTACTCTAATAATGCACCAACTGTACCAATGCTTAACTCAAACCAGGTTCTTTCAATAACTCTGGCTTCAGAAACCTAATTCATCAACAACCTACAAATAGCACTCTACATCATCTACTTATGAGTTGTCATGAAATGTCTTCGATGGGATAATACAATTTGAACATACAACGACCCACTTCACATAGATGGAAATTTAGAAAAAAGTTTTTACACAGGTATCTATGCTTCTAATGGTATCTAACTGTCTAGCAGTTCATACCTGATGAATCATGTACCTAAAAGACAGCAAACATTCTAGCCAGCAGAATCTACAGATAAAAGCCTGCTGTTCAAAGAGAGTGAAGCAACTGGCCCTGAATTTTATATACATTGTCAAAATACTGTCCTTTATACAGCTATGAAGGGAGTTATCAACACTAAGCAAGCCTCTGCTGTGTACAAGACCCACATTCCTACTAGAGAAGCTCAAAACACATTGACACTGCCTGAAAAATCTCCTGATCTTCCTAAATTATGGGATTAAAATTCCCAGATCCTGCAGAGGATCATGAAAGCATGGCATCAGTCAGCCTGAACAGTCAGCCTTACCTGTGGCTCTTCCCAATGCCCAAAAAATGCAATATATTACAGAATTCAGAAGACAGACTGCATTGCCTGCCAGAGTTCAAGAAGCATTTGGACAATGCTCTCAGGCACATGGTGTGATTCTTGGAGGTCTTCTGTGCAGGGCCAGGAGCTGAACTTCAGTGATCCTTGTGAGTTCCTTCCAACTCAGGATATTCTATGATTCCATGAATGAGCCTTTTAATCTACTCCAGAACAGTTCCACACTTGAGGAAACCCCTTTCCTGTTGCTGTTATTACAGAGAAAAGTAGCTACCCTACTACTCTGGACATTTTCCTACTTGACTGAATTAGAGAAAAGGATTCTGCCTTCCCATTACAAATGTACATCCCCCATTTTCTTGTGTAGGTACTGGGAAGTCACACAGGAGTCACATACTCATGCGTCTTCCTCTACTATAGCTTTCTGAAAACACAGAGGTACAATAGAAAACAGTACTAGAAATACAAACATCATTTTCCACCTTCATCTTAGAGACTGAACACAATAGAACAAGGTGATGGGGAGTGGGGTGCTTTCAACAAGTAACTAATTCACCTGCACCTGGGCTAGATTTAGAGTTGCCTGTTGGGACTCACCCACATTAAAGTGGAAAGGCTTCATATGGTTTCCCTCCACTGATGTCACCTCCCACTAATGGGCCTTCTCCGGTTTGTATTCTTGCTCTTAATTCTAATGCCCTACAAGTTTCTGTCCTGCTACAAAAGCATGATGAAGCACAGAGGAACAGCAATCCCATTGCAGTGGGACCCTGAAGGCCCAAGTCAGTCATGAGCAGTAGGGGCGGACAAACCTCTCTAACATGAACTTGTGCAGGGCACAACCATAAGGACAGTTAAGATCAGAGTCTCCTACATTTTTTATGAGATTTCCACAGGGACTATACAACATGGAAAACCTTATTCCCATGTTTACGAGCAATTAAGAAACACTTTACAATCCCATTACTCCCCAAATTTCCTTTTGCTAAACCAGTCAGCCCACTGCTTTACTTAAAGATACACCACAAGATAGGTTATTCTTCCAAGTAACTATTTCCCAGCTACTGTTCATGGAGACCCCATTAAATTCAAAGGAATTATGTTTTAATAACTATTGTGTGTTTTAGTTTTGTAGGGTTGGTTACATTTTAAGACAACAGAAATTTGTTTAGATGGTGACAAAAACAGAGTGTGACTGGAAAGAACATCTGCTATCATGGAGAATCTTTATATTTCTTTAACCTTGCTCCCTTTCCATGCATCAAACACCATATCCATTTGAAAACTCAGTCACAGCATCCCTTCACAAATAGCACATTAAATTTCCTCTTTTCTTGCCAAAATACAACTCACTCTACATTTTTTGCTTCTCTTTTTTTAGAGCATAAGCAGCAATGAATGAAATAACTCATTCCAACAACTTCAATAATTTCTGTGCATTTCAGAACATGAAGAAAATGAGGACAAAAATAGCAACAAAAGAGAACACATGCAAGCTTCATTGCATCCTCTCTATGCAGTTGCTATGCAGCAATTGCCTTCCTACAAAGAACTTTGGCTTTTTTGCTTACTAACATTTCGTCACTCAAGTAGATACAGTATGTTCAGATCCAAAACAATTTAAATTAATTTTTTGCTCTGAGAGTTGCTTCAGATAACTGTTAATTAGAACGTACATGCCCTCTGACTAGCTCATTTTGAAACTATATTAACAGTGGGACAAAATACGCAACCTAAATAAGTAGCCAACACTACCACAAACAGAGAAAAGTCCTCTCTTCACCCTCATGCAAAAAACACAGTGAAGCAGGCAGGCACTCAGCCTGAAAAAAAAAGGAAGGGAAAGAAAGAGAGATTTTTGGCAGTTAATGTGGGCAACCTTTGTCACTGCTGTCTTTTCCAACAGGTTTCTGGCTCACTGCTGTTTTACACTCCAGTGTTCTGCTATGGATGTGGGCATATCGAAAGCTCATGTAAACAGCCACCTGCTCAATCCTTCAGCAACAGTAGAACACTTAAAACTTTGAAAAGGAAAGTAATTTATTATGCACACACTGGGGAAAGAATCAGTAAATCAGTGTTCTTTATATGGATTTAGGGAAAGAATTTGCCCAGGGACAAATGACAAAAATTAAGTTCTCCATAGGGATCCAGGACTACAATCCTAACTTAAGTTACTAGCACAGATTTCTTGGCTGCACCCCCTTGCCCATAACCTTTAATCCATACACCATGAACTCAGTCTTATATGGCAGGAAGGGATTGCGCTGCTGCTGCACAGCCACCATCCTCCTCCATCTCCAACACAGCTGCATCCAAAATCTGTTTCCCCACCAGGTAACCAGGCTAAACTGCTAACAAGCTTATGGCCTGCATTAGGAAGTACATTCTGGCAGAGATATCACAAAGAAGCACCTATGAGAATAATGCTAAGCATCTTGACAAAAAGGCAGAAAAGTGTGTAACTTCAACTCTCAGGACAAGGGTACAAGTCCCTTCAAAAGGACATTTGTAAGACCCCTACTTGGGCAGGTAGCTGAGTATTGGGGTCTGCTGTGTCAGAGGCACCCATGGAAGCACAGCGGCCCAGGAAGCACACCCTGCCCAGCCGCAAAGGCTGCTTATTCCTTCTGGGAATAGCCCCACACAAAGGTAAGGGTGCAGTGCTGCCCCTCAAGGATCAAACTCACAAACCTGGATCTGGCGCTGAAACTGTAAGGTGTAATAGACAATATCCTGCCATTTTAAGCCACAATGAGATGTGGCAGTTCATTAATGTTTCTGCTGCAAAAGGTTGTACTGGGATGAAGCTGAGATTTCACCCCATGGTTCTCCAGTGCCAGCTCTTTTAGCCTAGTTCAAAATGCACCCGATGTGAAACTGGATAGGAACACAAAATGCTCTTAAGGTTCCTCTGCTTCTCACAGCTTTAATGGTTTGTTGACTATCTCTCCTAAGGAGAGATTTCTGGTGCTTTTCTGTTAGGTTTTTCCTTTCTTATTACCAACAAAATACTTGAGAGCTTATCGGTATAGTCACTCACTTGTTCCTCGTGGTTTTCAGTAAAGAGAAACAATTACAGAAAACATTTGTATCGGTGGGCAGAGTGCACACAGGTACAAATGCCTAGTATTTTCCCTGGCAAAGCCCTCTAAACTGGCCAGAACGTTAAAAAAAAAAAAATTCTGCAGTTGATTTGAAGAAGATTATTAGAGTTAATTGAATTCTAGTATTCATTTTCATCATTCCTCAGCCAGCGTGCTGTGTTGCTTACTAATCAGCAGAAGAGGGCTGACTGGGATTTTTATCTTCTGTATAATACCACAAAGATTGTACACATATTTCAGAGCAAACCAACATTTCTACCACAGCCAGAAAAAACAAATGCAGTGTTATCTTTCTAAGTGTCATTAATTTAACAGATTGTGTGGTTGTTCTGTAAAGGTTAATTGATCCTAAATTTCATTAGGCTCTTGAAATTCGGTAATACAGTTAGCAACACCATTCATTCACGTATTTCTTGACTTTCGTACTTTTTAAATGAAGTTCAAACTATTTTCTAGCTTTTACAAAAGAAACAGACTATCATAGAAAACTTTCCCAAAATAAATTATAAAGTCCATTTAAGGCTAGCATGTAGACTTTCAGAGGTATGTATGAGAACTTACTTGAGTTGCTACCAGTAGAAAACATAGCTAGAAAGCAACTAAACCACCTAAAAGAAACACATAAGATATCAGGTTACTTTTGAACACCTGAAACTTTGTTTCCAATCTTTGTATTTATTTCCCTGTCTTTAAAAGGAGAACAGTAGTACTGTTAACATAGTTCAAAAAGCATGTTTTGATGATAAAATTGAAAGCATTGATAAAATGCTTTTTTATAAAAAATACATAGTGATTCGATACAAGGACATTTTAGAAGTGGTTAGTGAGGCAATTGTTTAGAAACAGAGCAATAGATCAACTTAGGAAACAAGGCTCAGCCTCTGAAAACTAATAAGCCTTTCTATAACAGCAGCAGTATAAAGCAGCTTTATAAAGTAAAATCACTTACAATTATCAGCTTTCTGAGAATAGTTCATGGACTGTCTCAAAAGACTCACCACTTTTCAGGCCATACTTTTCATCATAAGGTCAAAGAAAATCAGATTGGTGTCACCATAGAAACTTCCCAGCTTCCTTCACTGAAGTGAAGAACCAGACATTCCCTTTTTCACCCCACCACAACCAATTTCCATTGCCTCGTTGTTTGCCCCACTGATGCAGATTGTCAGTTACCACATAATCTTCTTATGAACGTTTTCTAACCTATCCATTTTCAGAACAGGTCACCCACATGAGGTCTTCTCTGAACAAAGAAATGCTATCAGGAAGGTGTACATGTTATAAACAAGTAACAAACTGGGGATTTCCATCAATAAATCCTTGGCTATTACAGCTTGAGGAAAAACCCCGGATTCCCGAACTAGGATTTGGCTTTTTTATGTCATCTGAGAGCAGACGAGACTTCATTCATTGACATTCTTGTGAAGGCAGTTTGTTCAGAGAGGAGAAGATTTATGAACACAGATCCCAACATTCATGCTCAACCCCCTGAGGAAACATTTATTTCCTTAAACTCCGCAGCAGCCGCTGCCTGCCCAGCGAGCCCCGGGGGGCTATGCGGGCCACGGGAGGCAGCCTGTGGCAGCCCCCTCAGGTGCGAAGGAGCCGGTACAGGCAGGGGCTGGATCCCTTTAGAGGTGTGAAACAACGTGGAAAGCAGGAAAAAAAAACTAACGTGAAAATCGTGGGCATTACTGCGCTAAACTGGCTGTACTGATGACGAGCAATAAAGTGTTTTTCTTGGCATTACTGCACTACCTCAACTAAGAGAGGACAACAGGAGGCGACCGCCGCGGGGCCGGCTCTGTGAGGGGGCCCCGGAACGGCGCTAGGCTGGCTCGTGGCGTCGGGCAGAGCCGGCTGCCCGACGCACCAAATGTACGAGCTCGGCGTTTGGCCCTCACCGCACAGCGCTGGTTCTGCTGTCCCTGGGCCCGCAGGTGTCTGGGGGTGGCCGCGACCCGCAGCCCTCGGGCACCTTACGCGCGCCCCTCCGCGAACGCGCCCCGGCAGCCCCCAGCGCCGTCCCGCCGCGCCCCACGCCCACCGGCCCGCGGGGCGGCGCATGCGCGCGAGACAGCGGGGCAGAGCAGCGCGGGCAGCGATGGCCGGCGAAGAGCTACGAGCGCCCGGCGGCCCCGAGCGGGTGGCGCTGAAGAAGGAGATCGGGCTGGTGAGCGCCTGTGCCATTATCATCGGTAAGGGCGGCAGCGCCGACAGCCCGTTCCACTCGGCTGTGCTCGCGCTGCACGGGGCTCGGGACCGGCCGGCGCGGGGAGAAGCGGCAGTGTGGCGATGCACGGCTCCGCGGGCAGATGTGCCGCGGCAGCGGTACCGGGGAGGTGACAGCTTGCTGTTGCATGGGACGGCGCGGCTCGTCCAGCGGCCAGCTGGACGGCGGATCAGCGGCAGCGGGACGGCGGATCGCTGTCGCTGTAACACGCGGTCCGTCCTGAGGTGCCAACAGGAGTAACAGCTCCCTCTGCTCAGTAGTTCAGGTGAACGCAAAATCGTGAGGTTTCCTAAAGTCTTTTCCCGGTGACCGGTGAGCTGTTGAGGCTTTTGCGGCACTTACTTCTAGGGCTAGACCAGATTGATTGGTTTATCTGAGATCGGGGTTCTTCAGAGTGAAGGTGGCAGCGTGGGCTTTCAGAAGACGCTTACAAAGTGTCCCGGGACTCGCAGTGTCTGTTCCGCGAGTTGGCAGCGATGCTCTCCCACAAACCTTCTGGTCTGCGGTTCAGAGCCGTCAGCCAGCGGGGCTAAGCCTGCTGCTCCCATAATAGAGTCAAAACTGGGAATTTGGGGAGAGTGTGCTCAGCGCCTTCCCTTGGCGTCCTCCATCACTGTGGTGTTTGGGCTGGAGATGTGGGGGCAAGCCTGGGGAAGGAAAAGTTTCCCAGGTGAATACAAGCAGTCTGTACTAGCCCAGTGAGTCTCAAAACCCCGTGGGAAGACCCAGCCATTACCTTCACCAAGACCCATGGAAAAGACAGTGACAAGACCTGTCGCAGTGACAGCTGGGTCAAGGTCCATGGCAGCACAGAGAGGTAACAGTGGGCACAACAGCATCTGCCACATGCATGGGAATACACGGTTCAGTAGCAGAATTGGCTGGGCCATCCCAGTGTGTCTCTGTGATTGATGTCACCAAGCTTGAGGAAGAGGACTTTTACTGCATGTTTGCTATAGGTGATCATACTGTCTTACTGCAATTATCCCTTTATGTCCAATTTAGGTGGATATGGTCTTGCAGACAAAAAAAAAAAAAAAGAGACATTTCAGTGGTGTTGAACAGGATCATTGTGGGCAAGGCTGATATATGAAAGGAAAATATTTCATTCCATTCCCGTAGTGAAACACTAAAATCTGTAAGTGCAGTCTGTGGGAAGATTGTTCTACATATACAAACATACCTTTACTTTGAATCCCTTGGCATATTTAAGGGGGAGAATCTAGGTTCTGGAATTCTTAGTGGAACACAGATGACCTTGTGGTAGAGTGAAGTATTGAGTCCAGCACAGTGCTGTAGGTAAGGCACTGAGTTGCCTAAGGCACCAGAGTTAGGTATTGCCTGAGTTGCTATTGGCCGTAGGGAAAATTTATGGCATCTATATCATTTGTTAGATATTAGATAATGGTATCTCAAGACTGCTACCCTTGTCTCCCAGATCCCTTCCCAGTCAACCTTTCATCAACGTTATTTGCAACATCTTGTAAGCAGAATACATATATGTAATGCTTGTTCAAAATAAATCTTGTGAAATAGCCTCCATCTAATCAAGAACATTTGAGCAGGGAAAAGCACTGACATTTATGATAAACTGTAGTACTCTCAAGTGGCTTAAGTATTAGAGAAGATTATCTGCTTTGCCACATAAAGTCTAAAAATTCTTCTGCAAATTCCCCCATATTTTCATAAAAGACATTTGAAACACAACCATAGGATTCTGGTTTTTAGTTTGATTTGTTTGTGTGCAGATGCATGAAATTACATCACGTATCACAAAGTCTTCAGTAACAAAGTAGTATGTAGAAAGAGTATAGTCCAGCTTTGTAGGTGTCACTGCATAAAACATGACAGCCTCAAATCAGAGGATACCAGATCAGTGAATTAAGTGAAATCTTAATTAAGACACCTTCAGAAAAAAAATAAACTAGTTGATCCAAATTGATATTAGGCAACCAGGTAACTCACAAACTTTCTGTGTGATAAAATTTAACATATGGGAGAGATTTACTTCCAAATGATTGAACGTGGGGGAAAAAATTGATGCAATCAGTGTGTCAGAGCCTTTGGAACAGACCAAAGGACAGACCAGGACTTTTATATTAGCCATCATTTTGAATTTCCCAGTTTTGAGTGGAGTAGGGAAACCCATTTCAAGGGTTTAGACATCCAATTCTGATGCATCCCACAGCAAAGCCATACTGCTCGAGAACACCAAGACAAACAGAAATCACCATTGTAAAAAAGCTCTTCTTGCTCTGCATGGACATAAAGATTATGCTTTCTTATTTTTCTTTAAATGTTCTTGCAGATTATCTTTATTCAGATAGTATATGAAAGTGCTGGAGATAGAGAAAATGTATGAGCATATTTTTACATTATCAAATAGAAGTTTGATGCTGTGATCTGCCAGCATTACACCATATGTTCTGGTCTAGCTGAATTCTACAATTCTAATCAGCTGCAGGATGGATATAGAGATTTATAATCTTCTAGTAATTAAGAAGAGGAAGCATGAAGGAGTATTTGAAAAATACTGTAAATATGAACTTATAAATATGTGATTAATAAGTTTGTGGTTGTCTTCTATACACTAATTCTGCCTGTTTAGAATAAAGTATTATATGATTTGCAGTTGGAGCTGGGGAGTCAGACTGCACTAGGGAGCACTCAGAAAGCAACAACATTAAGTGAAGGAGAAGGCTTGGAAGTGGGAGCACCTTCATCACCATTATACCATATTTGAGAGTATTCCAATAATGTCAGGGTCTCTCAATATTTCGTAGTCCATTAATACCCCATGACAGTTGCAACCAAGAAAATAAAAGCAACCTCTCCAGGTAGATCGTTTCATCCAGGTTAAACATGCCATGCTTCTGACTCTTAGAGCTAAGGAGGGGCTCAGCCTGCCCTGTGAACACAGGGCACGTGCTAATTCAGGGAGTATGGAGGGCAGAGGCAGCCTGTATCTTGCCAGCTACCCTGCAGCTCCCATACCCTGTGCTAATTCCCTGAAAAACAGGTGTCCTCTTCAATCTTCTTGCCATGTTTTGAATTATAGGGCAATTTTCTTACTACTTTTACAACCGAGATATTTGACAACACAATAAATTGCTGTGTTGTCTTAGTGCACTCACAAAATTCATCCTTCCAAATTTTTATCCTCTTTTTATAGAGGTTTTAAAGGCTTTGCCATAAGAAATACCAGTTCATGTAACAAAAAATATTCAGAAAAAATACCATAACAAAGTACGTCAAATTAGGAATATAATATGCCTGTCCTATATCCACCCATAGAACAGTCTCCTGATCTCTTCCAGCAGCCTAGCCTTCTTACAACATAAGTATTTTCTACATTACTTCATTATTTATATTTTTTAACTTCCTTACAAACAAGCCTGATTGGAGAGAAAAGCTGTTTCCAAATGTTGTTTCGCGCTGAGGCCGAAGACACCTCTTCAGAGTATCCTAATGTAAATGTAAAGGTACTGAATACAAAACCTTTTAACTCTAAAAAGAGACTGATAGTCCATAACTGTTAAACTGAACAGTGTTTAGTAGTAGTAACAAATCTTTCTGGCAATTCATCTCTGCCACAGAATTTTGGGAAGCACCTGAGATTTGCTGTAGAAGCACCTAAACTGCTCTGTCTCAAACATGGTTATGTACAGTGAAAACAAATCTCTTATGGACTTCAGACATTAATAATCTTCTAATGCACTCAGATATACCACAAATCAAACTTGCCAATACTCAGATGAAGTGATACACCTTAAAAAGTAGTGACATACATGCATTATTATCTACTAGATAATAACTTACAGATGCTATATAATTGTTTGAAATCCAAACTAGATTTTATTTAGCAGACACAGAAATCAATGCTGTGTTTAATTCGACAGTTATTTCATGCACATACGCATAGCTGGCTTTATATCTTATTTGTAGAACTATATATGTAATTAGGATTATTGCACATCTTTTCTATGAGCACAGGCATATCAGCTATACAGTGCCTTCCTGGGAGTTTTGCCTGTGCAGATGAAAAGCTAAATAAGGAGCTCCATGACTTGTCTCTATGTAGTTTCTACCACATTCCATTGTTCTTTAGAAAAGTACAAGAATTAGAAAGTGCAGCTTGATTAATGTCTGATACTAGCTTGGTTCTTTGCATGTAACAAGGGATGTTTGTTTAATACAGATCAAGTAACATTATCTAAAACAAACAGTTGAACATCTCTTTTGTTTATGTGATTGTGAAGCTTCATGAAAGTAACTATAGGGTCATACTTGCATTATGATGAAATGTGTTCTATACTTGTGAATGATTTAATGTCAGGCTATATAAGACCTACTAGAAGATTTACAAATTGAGCCACAATAAAATGTGTCAGCTAAAACTAAATACATCTCCTTATTTTGCTGAGCTCAGGCAGTCAAGTTATCTTCATCATCTGACTTGGCATTGCTTAAAAAATGCTTGCAGTGCTTATTCTACTTACACACAAGTTTGATGTAACACCCCTTATAAACTGGTTCCTGATTCAAGTCCAATGATAGTATCAAAACTGTGTTCTGCTGACCAGTGAGCAATATGTTCAGTTCCTTCTAGTTCTGAGAGTAACCTTCTGGAATTTATCTGTCCACATGCCCAGATAACAGCACACACTTCCTTTCATCCATAGCTGACGTCAGTCAGCCACCCTATGGATGGTCTCAGCAGAATGCCTACAAGCTAAAAAGCCTCCTTACATCAGAGATGCTTCCTTATGTCAGGATTGCCCTAGTATGTAGTGCAAGTTACTGCCCACACCGTGATAATCCATCAAGGGAACAACCGAGTGTTTCCTTGGTTGTCACTTTGTCTGCCTGGCATCATACCCACATATTAACCACTGCATATGCATATATAGGGAAGTTTTAATTTGCATAAATATCACTTCCAAGGGCAGTGCTCCAATGTGATTTTTCCTCCTTGTCATTAACAAAGCTTTTGCAGCCTTCCTGTGGAGCAATTAGCTGTCTCCTTACTGCTATGTCTCTTGCCATTCTAACATGCCCTAAATCCCACAGACAGTCTTTAAAGGCAGAAACCTAGTAGAGGATTTGGCAAGTTACTAGCTTAACATTAGGGAAGGAGAACATGTAGAACTGGGAATAGCCTATTTTTCATAACATACAAGAACTCAAGTGGAAATAGATAGGTATTAATGCCCAATGCCTGCTGAATCCTCTCTGATCGTGTTTCATGTGCCACCATTGATTAAGTGGACTGGGTTTTGGTCATTGAATCAACTGGCACCCATCAGATCCAAGTAACATATTAAATCATTAGGAGATTATTCCTAGCCAGACCCAATGGACCTAACTAGAGTAGTAGCCAAGTCACAGGACTGCAGCAGAAAGAAATATGTATGAAAAAAACAGCAAAAACCCCATCCACATTGATGGATGATTTCTTCTGATTTTTGTGATCCTACTTGGAGTCACAGAAAACAGTGGTCTTGCAGCAAGAATTTTCTCCCTCTGAATCCGTGCGAGAGCATTTCACTTTTATAGCTAACTGAAGTTTCAGGACACACTTTTGTTTACTGACTTGTGAGAGTAATACAGATTACACTTCAGTGGTTCTCTCTCTAAAAAAAAAAAGTATTTCTAAAAGGAGTCAGCCTTCTTTATCTCTATTACGCACCTTGCTAACTAATATTTTGAGCATTCAGTTCCACATGGCACTACATGGCACTTACTGATGTAACACACGAAGTATTTGCAAATGCACAACTGGGTTTTTTTAAGGGCCATAGTTCAGATCTTGCTCTGGACTGTAGAGAAATGTAATTCAGCATCTTGTCCTCTCATAAATGCAAATTATGGTTTAGTAAAATCAGCAGTCAATTTTAGTTCAAGATAAATGGCACATCTTCCTTACTAGTGAGAAACCACAAAGACACAAATGAGGAACTTGTGAAGTTTTTTTCCGTATAGTGCAGAGGCTTAGGCTCAGATTTAAAACTACTGAAAATTACATGTCCAGGTTCCATATGTACATTTAAGCTGATAGGTATCTGTAATTTAGTATGGTACCTAGTAGGAAAGAAGTTCATACTACTAAGAAAGATCAGACCCTGCATTTGGAAAGAAAGAAACCTAGAGATGCTCATCTAAAATGCAAGTTACATTTATGGCATGATACTTAAGGGTGATACTATGTTATCATATTCTTCAAGACAGTTCCAATACACAGTTCTCCATCTGAATTGTTTAGGGTAGCCTTTCACTTGAGTTTAGGGAGCTGGAAATAAGCTACAGTTTCCCTTGAAAGTAAAAACCATCGCAAAGTTCAAATTAAGGTTGGTAAAAATCCAGGGAGATTCTGCAGGTTCTCTGGGCTTAGCTCAGCTCACCTCTGAGTAAGCTCAGCTTACCTCTGAGACTGAACTTAACAGCGGAAGTCAAAAAAGGAGCTGTAATTAGAAATTCCTGGCAGAGGGGGAAAAAAAAGAGTCTTAAAAGCCTTAACTTTACATTTTTCTTTACTGAATATTTCTGGACAAAGAAAAGGGGTTTGTTTGTCCACAGACATGCCTTTCTGCTGAAGTCTATATTGAGGAGAATTCAGCACGTGAAGTCACATATGTACAATATGAAGAGCAAGAGCCAAAACAGCAGCAAAAGGACAAAGTAAAAAATGTCGATATGAACAAATCCTTCCCATACGGTCTTCAGGAACAGCAGTAGGACCTGATGAAGAATCTTTTGCAAAAAAAACCCCAAACTAAATTTGTACTTTATGGCAACAATTGCAACACAGTTCTGTTTCCAGGTCATTAGCTGTCAGGTATTCATTGACTGATGGTTTTGGTTTGGGTGGGTTTAGTTTGGGTGAGTTTTGCTAGGTTTTTTGGGTTTTTTTACCTTCCTACCTTTTAAAAAAGTAAAGAATTCTGATTGGGACGCAGTGACGCTGATCACAAGGCTGAAGCGATGAAGCTTTCTGCAATTAATGCTGGTAGTTTAGATACCCTACATCAGAAACTCCTTCCTTGATAGATGAAATAACAAAGGTAGCATCCTTTGGTAAGTGCCTCACTCTTGATCTGGCAGTACAGTGCCTGCTTTCAGCAGTGCCATAAATCTCCACTCGTGTTCCCTTTTCCTGTGCCTTGCAGCTCATTTCCTTCTAGCATAATGTAGCCTTTTCTGTTGAGAAAGTCTGTTCTGCTTTGGCAGGCTCACAACAAGCAGAAATGGTTTGATGGAGGTTTAGCTTTTTTGTGTTTGGAGCTTTTCATGTGCCAAACTTTTCCTTTTGAGACCCTGTTTTTTGTTGGGCTGTGGGGGGAGTTTCTACTAACTGCCACACTTTTTTGTCATCTTGATTGCAGCATGATAAAATGAGAAGGCATTTGTCAGTACTGAAGTGCCCCAAATATAAAACATCCTAACAGTGTTATTTTCTTCTGCTGGTCCTGAAAAACCCAGAAGCCTCCCAAAGAGTTCTTTAGCAGATGTTCCATGGCAAAAAGCAGGGAGCCAGCAATCCAGCATGGACTGAGCATCTCAACACCCTAATTCCTTTTTAAATGCTCGTATCCCTCTCTATATAGTGAGAAAGCATAGAGACTCTGCAAGCTCTGTTGTCCTGCAGAGGAAAGCCATATATAGTGGTAGATTCATGTCAGCCTCCACAAAATCTCTTTATGCAGTATTAGTTTATTCTCCTAATGTTTTCTTCTGGCACTGGTCTTTGCAAGTCAGAGCTGAAAAGCAAGATTAGAAGAGTTTTTGTCTACAAATTGTTCCCATCTTCAGGAACTTGTAGATTCTGATTGCAGGGTAATATATGAACCAATCTAGTGTTTGGGTGAGCTGTTCAAATTCTTGCTCCTGGAGATGGTTCATCATATCTTTCAGGCAAGAGAGACAAATTCCTCTATCTCAGAGCAAGAAAGGTGGAGAGAACTATACTGGTGATGTTTAAACCTGAGGAATTTCTGTATCACTGAGTAATGGAATAACCTCCACAGCTGAATTGCTCTGTTTCATTTAACACTTTCTTCAGAATAGTACCAAAGCTTAGAGAAAACGAAAATCTTTTTGCATCTGAAAATTAAGTTGAATTTTTTTACTCTGATCCTTAAATAATGGTGTAATCACTCTTCAAATGTGGGACTACAATATCAATAGTGTAAAACATAGCATTAAAAATCAGTAAAACTTCAGAAAGGTTACTTCTAACTCCAAGAAATAGGTCAGTGATCTGGATGAGTGGCAGTTTTTCTACTGTGAAAAACAATAGCTCTTTCATCAGTTACATGAAGCTGCTTAATCTAGATCAGGCCAAACATCTTAATATAGTATACCACAAAAAATTATGTTTGAATAATATAAGGACCTTATTTGCAGCCACAGAAGCCAGGAGAAATCAAGTTAAGGAAGAATCTCATTCTATTGAATACACTGGGTCAGAGAGCTAAAATCTACAATATTATGTGATCTATGGCAATGAATGTCACAAGGCTGCCCCTCTCAAAACCTCTAATTCACCTGTAACACTGAGCAACTCATAGGCATGTTAATTATGGTACATTAACTCTGGGTAAGAAAATCAGGCAGGGATGAGCAATCAGTAGAAAAAGTTGCTCTCTCATAGAGATGCATCCAAATAGTGGAGGACAGAAGTTGATGTCTGAATACTGAAATGCCTTCTCTGTAACACAAGGAGTTTTGTGAAAAGGCCATTGCACTTATATACATGTGCATGACATTATAAGCTACAGGTCTGACAAGAAAAAACATCCTTAGTTGGCTGGTCTCCCAGTTCCTCAGTGTCTTCCATCCTTTTGCTGTTACATTGTGCAACTGCCCTGAGAGGAGAAAAAACTATTAACATGTGCCATATATGATGGATTTTTTATAGTATTGTGCTGTGAGATTGCTCCTGCTCAGGCCCCACAAGGAAGGTTGATGAATCCAGAAGAGCGTTCCTTGCCTCCCTGCCCACCTTGTGCCTCGGAAAGGATCAATATGTGCTACTCCATAAACCTGAAGATAATGACTGCCAAGGAATGAGAACTTACAGCTTTAACATGTGTGCTTTTATATCATAAAAATTCGTCCTTTTGTACAAAACACCCAAGGGATCATTTTTTCTTAGGGAGTTACAGGAAAAGGACTGACAAGAATGAAAATGTGGGGTTGAGTTCCTTGTCTGGATTATTTCAAAATTCTTTAGCAGCTCTTCTGAGAGCTTAATAGGACAGGATTTAGTTGCTTGTTTTAAGGGAGGTCACCTCAAGACTATTTCATTTCCATTGCCCCATGGCCTATTTTTTTCTTTGCCCAGATTTTGTCCTGTTTTGATAGCAGACTTACTCTTTGGTGTCCGGGATGTCAAGCCCTGTTTTATCACTAATTTGAAACAATGCAGACAGTTCTGATGTCCCTGAAAGGAATAAGAAACTGTATCAGAAATGTCATTCTAGGACTCCATAAATAAAAAAGTTTCATCTTTTCTGATACTCTTAAATGCAGTCTGTAAACTTGAAAAGCCATACATTTTGGAAACATACATAATCAACTCCTTTAACAGTGTCTTGGAAATAGTAATAGCATTAATTGGCACAAAAGAGCACAGAGTGTCCTAGCTTGTTAAGCTTCCAATTAATGTACTTCAACTCAAGTAAATTTAAAAATCGCTGAATCAGTACATTAAAGAATGAAGGAAAGAGGTATTTGACTCTGGTGGTGTCCTCACATGCCTAGCCTCAGCTTGGAAGGGATTTCCATGTGTGTGATAGAATTAAAATATTTGTAATTTTTTTTAAAAGCTGACAAACTACTTTTTTTATACTCCTGCTAGTAGCTCTTGTTGCAATAAAGCCATTTCTTATGGTAAACTCTGCCAGAAACCAGTAGGACACGATGTCTCCATGTTTTCTGGTTGTGGACAGAGCCAGTTCCCTAGCAACGCATTAAGATTTAAGCAGACTATTACAAAAGGTGCCCAAATCCTGTACATATTACAAGTGCCTACAGAAGGAATAGCTCTCCTTCACGTGCTTGTGCTCCCAATGGAAAATTAAAGACCCTTTTCTTAACCAGTCCCAAGTCCCTCAAATCCTACTGAAGGTAATGAGCAGAGGACTTCATTGCCTCACAGGATCAGGCTTTAAATTAAATGAAAGCAACTAGGTACAAAACACATTAATCCTTTATTGCCCACATGCCTGAGCGAGGCTGGCAGTCACACTGCAGTGAAGCTGGGTGAGCATGAACCTTACTGTGTTCAGGTTGCACAGCAGAGAGCAATGCCAACAAGTATAATGTGTTTTCATTAATTAAAGTTATAGAGGGCCAGTCTAATTCACTCATTTTACCACAAATCTAAAAATGAATACCCTTGCCATTGACCAGACATGGTCAGGGGACAGGAGCAGCATCCTGGCTGCCCTTTGCAGCAGGTAGGGATCATCCTCTATATTTCAGACAAAGTGGCTCACAAAGGCCAAAAGGAGCAAATGCACTTCAAGCCATTAACTCGCAGAACCTCCCTGAAGACAGGTCTATGAATATACCATCTATTGAAATCCCTGTGTTTCCATTTGAGGCCTTCTGAGATAGTCTGAGGAATTCTTGGCTGAGGTTTAGATGCTCAGAAGCACCAGAACTGAAAAAAACCCAAACCAATGACAAAACTTCTGTAAAGTGACATTTATAACAAACATGCTTCAAACAGAAGTCTGTTACTTGAGGAAACTAGGAAAGAATTAAAACAAGACAGATCTCCAATCTCTTGCAAAACTAAGACAGAAACTGTATTATAACCAGGGTCCTGTACATTGTGATGGCAGGGGTGGTCAAGTCTGTGTTAACATGTATTTTGCAAGATTAGCTAATTTAATTCTATGTTTCTGTGTGCTCAGACCATTCTGTAAACCATTTCTTCCATTCAAGGGGAAGGAGTGACATTCTTTTGATGAATTTTTTATACAGCTGGTCAACTGCTTAGATAAACCTGATATATAAAGACATCAGTGAGCAACATAAAGTCTCATAATTATGAAGATACTTAATTCCAAAATATAGTTGTGATATTTGGAAATACAGGATTCATACACACAAAAGAATATTATTTAGTTATATTGCTAACTCTTGAGATCATATTACAATGGGCCCTTCAATTTCCAGATCATAGACATTTAAAAAGTTCAAGAAAAGTTGCCATTGCTTTTGAAAATCCAGAGGTTTCTAGTTCTTGTCAGTAAAATTGTCTAAACATATTCTTTAAAAATAAATATTTTAAAACAACGTCAAGATGCAAGTCAGCACTGGTTTTTAAATACATGAGGACAGCAACACAGCATCGTAAGTGGTGTCTGTGGAAGTGTATGCTGAGTTGATAGGAGTTTGTAAATCTCATTGAAACTCAAGCTGAGCTAGTTACTAAAGTGCACTTCGAATTAAGTGCAAGCTTTAAGTCTAGTATCATTGTGCAATAGTTGTTCACACCCCAGGAAGCAAATATACCATTTTTTTGCTTTTAAATTCCACCTCAGTTCATTGACCATAGCCTATCTTTGTGTGCTTTGCTAAAACAGAGACAAAGCCACTTAGAGATGCAAATGACAGACATAAATCCTGAGATTACCATGCTGAGAGGTAAGACTAACTACACAGAATATGCTAACACAGATTTACAACCAGAAGAACATGAACTTGAGAGACTGAATGATTTCCGATCAAGGAGCTGTGAAACCTGCAACAGCCACAAACTTTGCCGAGAAGTTCACATCTTGTTTACATCTGCACCCAGAATAAGGTTGTGTAAGATCCTAGGCAATGGCGGTAGAGCTTATAGGGAATTCTAAATCAACCTTTCTTCTCAATAACATAACCTGAGCTATAGTACAACAGTTCATGTATTTGGATGACTTGTTACTGCCATTTTCATATAGCTTTGTTTTAAATATGTATTGCTTGGAATTTCAGTTCAGGAAGGGACTTGGAACATTTTAGTTTTTACTGTTCACGGTAATATTGAAGAATAAGCTTTACCTTAAAATTTTAACATACTGAAGTTCCTATTATATCCCTTCAGAAATCAAGGATTAAGTGATGCCTCGTTTAGAGATGCTCTTCTTAATGGATCCCAAGTTTGCAGAAGCTGCATAAGCACAGTCTAAAATCCACCAGCTGGCCTAGTCTGAGGACACTTTTGCAGGGCTTATCTTTGTGGGATCAGAGCAGAAGGCATAAAACCCAGAAATTTGAGAGAAAATCAGAGGCAAGAGTGGGAATTAAGTTTTGCTTTATTTGCAGTTAAACAAATAGGTTCAAGCTGTGTCTTTTCTCCAGACCTGTAATGCTGCACCATGAGTCCCCCCAGTGTCCCTTGGCTGTTGCAGAGCATGTGTGCATTCCTGGTAGCCACAGCTGAGGGTTACAATGTGTGTAAACAAAGTTTTTAATTTGCAAGGAGGAACATTTTTCAAAGCAAAAATCCTCAGAGATGCTGTGTGAGGTTAGCAGAGAATGTGGAGCATATGGGGGTCAGCGAGACTGTGCCAACTTCCAGGCTGGTTTTTTCTGCTAGAGTCTAGACTTGTCTAGCAAAAAAATCCTTCTGTGTGCGTGTATTAGTATGCTCTGTAACTCTTGAAATTGCATACTGATGTTTTATTTAATCTTTCTGATTCGGCAGACAACACATCTATGAGGACTGATAGCTTTCAGAAATGGACAGGAAGAGGCTTTCCCACTGGGCAGCAGTTGCTGATGAATTTTCCAGACTGAATAATCTGTTCACCGTGCTGTCTTAGTTTAAAAGACA
>WBMZ01008336.1:0-33698 GCA_013400975.1 Atrichornis clamosus
ATCCCGGCCCGGACACGTGGGGATCTCTCCTCCAAAGGTACGCACGCAAAGGTCTTACAGGATAGGCTGTGCGTGTCCCTAGCTAATACATATTCATTAGATAGACCTCCATATTCATCAGACAGTCCGGCATATTCATGCTGATCTGGAAGCTTCGGGGAAGGGGGCCACACCCTTTGGAGCATGCGCACTGCCCCCGGCAGCAGTCGTTCTGGTCCTGTGGTGGTCGTTCCCGACCAAGGCTCGAAGTCTTCCTCCCATGAATGGTTCAACCCGTGCCTGCTGCTCCTGCGCAGTTCTTCCTTGACTTTGCTCCGTCCATGAAGGTGGTTCTTACTAGTCCGGGCTCTCTTTTTAGCCCTGGGATCAAATATGAGGGGCTGTCACCTTATAACATGCAACAAGTATAGGTCTAGACCCTAATTTTAGCTATAGACCTGCTAAAAAACATGAAAGCTTAAGTCCCTCAAGGTGCTGCATGCAAATTGACCTCCCTATCCTGAAAAATTCTTCTATTTGTATTTTCCCTTTATCAACAAGTTCTGCCCGGAGCTTTCCTAAAGAAGATCTGCAAGCTTCAATGCCCCTAGCAAAGGCTCCTGCAGTGGCTGCCCCTCAGCAGAGCAGGGCTGTCAGCTGGGAAACAAGTGTTGCCACACGCAGCAGCTTACACAGGGCAGCACATCAAGAGCTAGGAAGGAGCGATCTCAAGGCCAAACCTCCTTAGTTCCTTCAAAGAGCACTGGAACAATTCCTCCTTCCAGTGAAGGGCCGTGCTGGACACCGCAGTTCTATCTGAGGCCTGGCCACAAGTTTGCTGCCTCTGAGTGCTGGGATGGTTTCTGCTGGAGCTGTGGGCTCCTCTGAGTGCCGGCCACAGTGAGGAGACAAGGAGCCAGGTACACCGACACTCCTTTGTCTTGAGCATAACCTGGGCTTGAGCACGAGCACTGAAAGGTTTCCCCTTTGGCCCATGTCTTGAAACGTCAGGTCAGCTGCTGGACGACTCCTGTTGGTTTGTTGTCAAAGAATTTCCCTCAGAAATGTTAGGTTTGTCTTCCTCTGTGCCTTCCTCTCAGCAGCCTTGGGGCTGTTCCTGTGGGAAGCCATCCCAGAGGTCTACTAGAATATGATCCCTGGCCTGCAGGTTTCTCCTAGTAGAGCCCTGCATATTGTTCCACACACCTTTCCTAAAGGCCCAAACCAACTCCAAACACTCTACCTCCAGCAGGTAGTCCGCGAGAACTGCAAGGGAGCATTCTAAGGGTTTTCTCCTGGTCGTGACAAGAGAATTCTCAACAGTCTGAAGCAATTTCATTCAGAGGTAACATAGGATCTGAGGTTTTCTTATTGAAATATTTCACGATGAGTAACAAGCCTTGGGAGCATGAGGTACAGGGCTGGCATGCGAAAGCAGAAGCGTATTCCCTCAAGTGACCAGTGTAATTGTTTACTTTATTACAATTCTCTTTATTCCACTTAAGTCCCCATACTGTTCTGAACTCTGTAGGAACCTTAAAATACAACAGTTCCCACAACCAATCATTTATTCCCCAGTCTACAGTATTTATGCACCTCTGTCTTTTTCAGCGCTTAGGTCCACCATTCAGGCATCTCTGAAATATTTAAGGCCTCCATTCACATAACCTACAAGTTAGCACCTAACTCCACAGGCACTGAAATCCCTAGAGAGCCTAAGCGTTCACAGGCTGATGCCTGCAGAACAGTCTTGCATCTGACCCAGTGCTCAGAGCCCCACACCATGGTGCCCAGAGGACCCAGGGCAGGACAAACGCCTGTTCTGCCGTCAGCAGCAGCCAGCTGGCAGCATCTGCCTTGGGTGAGCCAGAGGTCATGAAGAGGTAAAGGAGTAATAGTTTGTCTCTGCTGCAGACTGTAGTGCCTACATGGAGGAAGACAAAAGAAGAACCTCCAGATGTGAATATGTGACACATTGGAGCTGGCTGGAAAAACCCTGTGATGGTTTGGCTCACTGACCTGACAGAAAACACCTCCCACCTGCCATCACTTCCACTGTCTAAAAGCGAACAAAGCCAAAGAAGGGCATGAAAAGTGAAGTCTGCAGAAGCTGGGCTAGCTCTGCTGCCAATTCACTGCCTGGCCTGCAGAGAAATATAAATCTGAAGGCCAGAAAAATGGTTAGGACCTCTGCAGGCCATAGATTTTGAGTGAGTAAACCTTAGTTTCTAACAGGGCACTATCTCCAATTCAAAATACAGATGATTGGAAGCTTGGCAAAGCTCTCAAAGGCTCTGGGGTGATAAACAATACAGAAACAGGAGTGGCTACCACAGTCATTACAGCAGCAGTCTCTGCAGCAGAACCCCAGCTTGCACAGCCCTCTGCAGCCACATCCCCAGGAGCTGATTTCTAAATACCTGCTCAGGCTTCATGCACAGTGCTGGCAGCTGGAAGTCAC
Source organism: Atrichornis clamosus (assembly GCA_013400975.1). Taxonomy (NCBI): domain Eukaryota; kingdom Metazoa; phylum Chordata; class Aves; order Passeriformes; family Menuridae; genus Atrichornis; species Atrichornis clamosus. Next base: position 2,441 of record WBMZ01008336.1, read on the forward strand.
AGCTCCACAAGCAGGTCCACTCTCCACAGGGTGAGTGGAGTGGCACAGCGAGGCCTCTGTAAGGAGAGGCCTGTGCTGGTCAGAGCCAGTCCTGCCACAGTTCCACTGGTAACTGGGATGTGATCTCCCTGTCTTTACCTCAGCCCGTGAGCTTTTTCCATCTTTCTCCCCTGCTGTCCCACTGAGGAGGAGGAGCAAGAGGACAGCTGGGTGGGCAGCCTGTAGCTGGCCAAGGTCAACCCGCCACAGGTGACATTGCGCCACTGGAGTGACACGGGGAGATGAGCAACGGAGTATCTCCATGTAAGCTCCAAAAGAAACATGGGGGGACCAGGCTTCACACAGCCCACTCTGATTGCTGCAAGATAGCTCAGATAGAAAGGCAAGCAAGAGGCACCAGCATAAAACACTCCGGTAACTCCTGGAGGCTGGCTTTGGCAGGGCCTGGAAAGCAAGGGAAGAGAGCTGCAGCTATTCTAAGGCCTCTTATCACTTGCAGCTGTATTGGTATTTCTAAAAGGAAAGTACAGGGCTGCACTTGAGTCCTTCCCTCGAGGCACACATCAGAGTTGAGCTTGCATGGTGGCTCATTTTTGTTTCCCCACCATCTTTACTGAACAAGGATTTCTTGCAAACACACACACCCCTCCTTTCTCTGTCAGCTTTTCCACTCTTCACATCCTGAGCTAGAATTGTTCCCTGTGAAATCATACTTTGAAAGGTTTTAGGGTGCAGAAATGCAGAATGCCACAGTTCAGAGAGCTGGAGCAGATGAAACCCTCCAGACCTGCTCTCTCACCAAGATAATAGAGAACTAGCATAAAAACAGCATTAAGTGCTGGGTTTTTTCAAAGGGCTCTGTTTATTTGGCTCTGGCAAGTGAGAGGTGATAACCAGTGGAAGGTCTGACAAAATGATGATGAGAGGAATAAGTTTGGTTTGTCAAACTATTAGTCTGCTCAAAATGCTTTTTTTCTTCCACAAAGGTACCATTTCCAAGTTCATATTTTCCAGAACAGCCCTTCCTTCACCCTATTAGTTTTCTTCATTAAATGTACCCCTTTTCCAAATCTTTAACTGTAGCTCCATTTCAGCCATACACCTTGCTGTGAGGAGACTGAATACACCTTTAAGCTTCAGAAAACCACGGGTTTGGAGGGGACCGAAGCTCCTTCTAACTTACAAGTTCTGGAAGCCAGTCAGATGAAACAGCCACTACAATACCCATGTTCCTGCAGTTCCAGTGTTCACACCATGGGACTTTTTGCATTATGGAAATCATACCATAACTCCAGCAAAAGCAGATTCTACCAGCCTTCACTGTCAGCCCCCCTTCCCAGAAAGCCAGATTCACTAAGGACAGAAAATCTTTCATCTGATGACAGGAACTTCCAGCCTTAGGCAGCTGAAAGGGTCATCACTTCCTGTACCAGACAGTGGGAAATCATTTCAATTTGACTTAACTCTACACCACCTTTTTTGGGAGGGTCACAACTGGTCTCACCCAGTTCTGAGTGGGAAGATTTTCAATACTTTCATTGATGTGGACAGGAAAAGATTCCTGCTGATGCCAGTTTCCCACAGCAACTGTTGCTGTGGTTATAATTTATTGCCTCCTCCCCACACCCCATTGGCCAACAGCTGAATAGAAAGGATGAGTTTACTCTGTGTGGGACAGCATGATAAACACCCAAGCCTGCTCCTTCTGAAGCAGGCCCTAAAATACTGGTGGCTGTTTCATCGCTGGGGCTTGGCAGTCTCTAAAATAACCAACAGACAAGTGCTTGCTAATGTTGATGACAGCAAAGAGCCCTTGAATTCACAGATACAAAGATCCAGAGGTCCTAAGCTTGTGTGCAGTAACCATTAGAGGAGGAACTCAGACACAATGCCCTTGTCTCCAAGCACCCATGGAGCCTAAGGGAAACATGTCCTTCTCAAGGAAAAAGTGCCTCACTGATTCCTTGAGCTATTCCTGAGTAACTTCAATGCACTCATTACTGAGCCAAGATACTGGAAATACCCTAGTAAACCCCTCCTATGTAATTAAAAGAGCTCTGGGCCAGGCTCCAGGTCCAACCATGATTTCACTTCCCCTCCTAGATAATGTGAGATGTACACACACAATTCTCAGTTGTCTCTAGCACCTCCTTGCTGAGTGATTTTGTATCTTCAGTGAAGACAGAAGTAGAGATGAAGGCACCTGGACAAAATCTTCCTCCTGCAGAGGCCCAGGCTCTCTTCCAAGCAGGATTTGCTTTATGATCTTCTTGCAAGGACTGGGTAGAAGGTAGTTTTGGAGAAAAGACCCATTAAAAGATACTATATTTCAGGCAACAGTTGAGTCAAAAACAATCACACTGCCAAGAACCAAACACCTTTTGGCAAGTTATTTCTTCTGAAGAGTGCAGTGCTTTCCAAACATTATTTCTGCAACCCCAACAGCAAGTGGATTTCTCTCTCTCCAGCTCAAAACAAGCCCTGAGAGATGTTGAAATGAACTGAAAAACACCACAGCTGTCACAACATCAGAGCTGAAGCATCCAGATACCATAACTTCACATTACACACTACCTGCTTTACAAGCTCACCTCCAAGCCACAGCTCCAGCAGTCCTCCTGGTGACTCCAGGTGCTCTGCACACTGAGAGAGCTCGGGGACCTACATGCCAGAAGGGAGATGGCAAGACTGATCTCCAATCCAGTCCAGAACTGGAGGGTTATGGCCACTGGGCAACCAGCTGCAGTAGCAGTCACCCACTTTCAGCAGACTGGAGATGTAGGAATAATTTTTCCTTCCAGGGTTGATCAGACAGCTTTTTAGAGCAAATCTGAAGTTTTAAGCCACCTGCCACAAATTACCTCCTCAAATATCTCTTTCCTACAAACCAGAGAAGCAGAGGGTCTCCTGGATGCTTCATCAAGGTCCCACAGATGCAAGATTGAACACAGCTGCAAGGAAAGAGTGCCTGCCATAAACCTCTCTCTCCAGTCCCCTCCTTCCAGGGAGCAGGGAACCAACACCCCAAAGGCCATGGATCAGTTTCTAGGAGACTTCATCTTGGTTTATGCAGAGGTTAAAGGGGCAAAGGGCAAGACTGAACAGAGAACGAATCTTCCTTATCACTAAGCAGTTCTCTTCCATGCAAAGAAGAGTGAATACAGCCCCAAGCCCATGTTTCATCACTAGACAGTCCCAACTAGAACTTGGCTATCAAGCTATGTGCCACCTGCACAGTTTTTGTGTGCATTCCTCAAATGTCTACATGATGATGTCACCAGTAATCAGGAATTCTCTAAGAACTAGTTGTGCATCCTAAACCTTTCCTTCTTTTCTCCCTTTCTATGTCATCATCCTCCTCTCCAACAGCACATTTTTCTTTTTGTTTGTTTCTACTTAACCAAGGTCATTGAGATACTAATTTTGGGACAGAGAAGCCATTAGCAAAAGTCATTTAGAGGATGAACCCAAAAATGTCTTTTGTTGGGCTTTTTAAAAATTAAATCACTTCCCATTGCACAGAGTGAGGCAAAAGCAAAACATCCCTAACTCTGACACTGCACAGCCTTTAACAGACACAGGTGCCCATCCCACACAGGCAGCTCCTATACCCCTAAGAAACTTCCAAGAATCAGATAGAACACTGAAATATTTAGCAAGAGAGGCAACAACTTCTTGCTCCAAGTCCTGTAGTACCATTGGAAGCAGGACCATAACAAGAGGCAAGAATGTGAACCACAGCACCTTACAAGCAGGATACTTTTAGTAACAATGCAGTTATACCATCCTCAAAGGCAAGCCTCAGGTTGATCCTGCTGTCTTGGTGATGCAAGGAATTTTGTGGAGCTGGTCTGGCACCTGCTGGCCGTCTGTGGTACTGCTCCTCATCACAGCCAGTTTATTTACTTCTGTAAGTGGGAAGGCCACCACATGAAACACAGCACACAAAAATCCCATAGGCCCTGCAGTGGTGCCTGGCCAGACATTAAACACACACCTATAAATGAGACATGATACCAGTCGGGCAAATAAAACCAAAAATTACACCTCACAGTTTCCACCCCACTGATTTGTTGGCAGCTTAACTGCAGAGTTTTGCACTCGACATGCACTGGACTCCTCGCACAAATTCCCATCCAACCTCCACTGCTCCAAAGGAGCAGCTGGTCTGTCCTCCTCACGCTCTTCATTGCTGCCAAACTACCAGGATTAGTACTGGAAGGGAGGACCTACCCCATTTCCAGCCTCTTTCTCCAGACAAAGAAGACAAGGACACACAGTTTAGTCCTCAGCTGGCTGAGGCCCTGGCTTTGCAGATGTAGGATGAGAAAGTGCACAGAATTGTCAGTTATCAACTCTCAGGTGAAGGCAATTTTGGACCAAGGAGCCCAACTGCTCGCAGCTGCCACAGCCACAGTACACACACAACAGCTCCTTGAGGGCTGGGGACAGTGTGACCCCACTGTCCCAACCCCAGAGTAGGAGACCAGAACTCAGCCCCTGCCACCAGCTGGCTGCCACTGAAACAGATTCACAGAATCTCCATGTCCGAGAACAAAGAATGAACAAAATGCTCTTAAGATGCCCCTGCTCTCCCTGCTGCCAGGTTCTCTCCCAGCTCCAGTCCTGGAACACTTTCTGGTGCACAGGAATGATGGACACAGGCTATGCCAACCTGACAGGTACAAGGGGGAGTGGTGGCAAGTTCCCAATGCCACCACTCCCCACACCTGAACAGTGCAAGCAAGATACTCTGCCTGCTCTTGCATCCAACTCAGGCCTTCTGCTTTGACTTCTGGAAAGGCTGGGATGCAGGCACAGGTAGGACTTTGCAGGACCAACACACAGCTGGTTCCTTGTGATACTCCACACTTCAAAAGCTCAGCAGACCAGCGCTCACCTGAAAGAGAACACCCCTTCATTCACACCCCTCTTTTTCCTGATCCAAAGCCTGCACACAGTGACAGCAGGATTAGTTAAAACTGACACAGCAGTTCAGCCTAATTTGGTGGCTTGAGTACAGACAATGCACACGTCTTGGCACTTATTTTCACAGCAGCTCAGAACTGAAAGCAAATAAAGCCCAGCTTTATACAGTATTAAGACACTTAATTTACTGTCAGTTAAAACCCTCCAAAGACTGAAAGCCTCCACCTGCTGCCCTTCCACCTCCAGCTCTCCAAACCCAAGAACATCTCTACCAGCTTTGCCCATGACACAATCCCCTGCACTTCCAGACAATGCTGCAACCCCAGTGCAATCCAAGCAGTGGACAAACCAATGGATACAACTAAAAGGCAGGGAGACAAGAAGTATCTAACAACAGAAGCTTTACAGAACATTGTAACCTTTTAGGCTGGCTTCCTCCTCCACCAGAGGTCTGCTTTCTACAAGCAGCATTTCATCTTTAATCACCACCTGAAGCAACCTAAGGTCTCTCTCAACAAACACCACAGGACAGGTATTTGGTAAAAGAGATGTATATTTATTCACTTTACAAAGAGGGTGGTATTTAGTTGCAACAGCTCCATTTATAGACAAATATATTATTGTACATTATAGTGGTGAATGGCTCAAACCTTTACCTTGTTTTGCTCTTAAAAATGTGTTTGCACCACTTCAGCTTCCATTAGCTGAGCAAGTAGCTGTCCTTGTTCTGCCACTGAGATTAAAAATCCATAATAAAGGTATAGCTGTGTGCTATGTATTCACAAGCATTCACTTTCTCCCTTCCCTGCGTCACTCCCCTCTCCCCACCCAAGTCTACATGGTCTGTCCTTTGGGTTAGCATTACACTTACAGACAGCCTCCATTAAAACAAAATTAGGAGCCAGTGATAGTTCTAATGTCCTTTTAAAGCACAAGAAAAATCATTGTACATAGAAAAGTTTTGAGTTCAAATTTGTTAAAAAAAAAAGAAAAATCCATTTTTAAGTCAGGTTGGCATTTACATATTGCCAAGGCATGGCTAAGCCAATGAAGGGGGGAAGAAAAGAATTTCAGTACAGAATTTAAATATTACAAAAATATCTTTTTTTTCCTTTTTTTTGTTTTCTTTTAAAAAAAAAATCAGCAGGATGCCCACTTGCTATTGCTAACTGAAGCATGGAAAGAAGGTATAGACCAGTTGTCTTTTGATCCTTGAGTATTTGAAACAAATTCAATGTAAAGCTGGACCAAGTTTCCCACACAAACAGCGGTGGCAGATTTATTTCACTTGAGATACAAATGCATGTCCACATGAGAGGCATAATCTGACCAGGAGGTGGAGGAAATGTTTCTCTAAGTAAGCGCAGGGAAGGAGGGCGAGAGAAGGCTGGCACGGTTAAACATTCTGGATTCAGAAATGCAGTGCCCCACAGGTGCCTCTGCACTCAGGCCGTGCAATGCTCTGCACTCCTGATATGCAAATGCAGCATCTTTCAGCAACAGGATCCAGAATCAAAGAGCTTGGTGGCCCACTTGTTCAAACCGCTAACATTATTCTTTCGTGCTGCTATTCTTCTTCACTTTCATTTTCTGGTTCCAAATCAGAATCACCATTGACTTCCTTTTCAACAGTCATGTCTTGTTCATCAGATTGCTCCTCTTTTTCTTCATCTTCATCCCAGTTTTCCTGGGGAAAAAAAAAAAGAACAGAAACGTTTGAACCTTTGTCAGTCACACCACTTCCGTTACAAGCAAATGGGAGAAGATCTGGTCCAACTCCACTTACGTCAGAGTCTTTATCTGCCATCATCTCATCATCTGAGCCTTCCTCCTCCGAGGAGTCTGCCAAGAGAAAGCAATCCCTCAGTCTGGAGAAAAGCCTTTAAAATGTCACTGTGCAAATGAAGCCCAACCCCACATGCTGCTAAGTCTTCAAACTGCGCTACTTCCATTCCCAAACTAATTCTACCTGGAGATGAGGTAGTCAACACCAGTTAGGAACAAGTCACGTCCCTTGCCAATACACAGTGTGAAGATGCAGTAGGAAAAAAGCCACACTGGAAGTCTGCACGCACACACATGGACATCCACTCCACGGATCTCCTGCTGACTGAAATCTAACTGTGCCTTCACTGTATCTACCTTAGCACAAGGGCAGGTAACACCAGAAATCTGAGGTTGCCAGGTAAGTAAAAGCAGCACACTGAACTTCCAAATCACTGACTTCATTTGTGACACAGGGATGGGAGGGAATTAAAGGAGATAAAAGCAGGGGAAGGAAGGATTCACTAACTATACGATGTCCACATCATTAGCCACTGATTTTTCTGCCACAGGCATCTCACAAAACCCCTCTATTTGCAGACTGTGCACTGGTAGATAAGCACAGGAGCACAATGAACAGCCATCAAGTTTAGGCTGTCATGTGAAGTCAGGAGCTGAGCAACACTTAGCATACAACACTTACCATCCTCATAGACCAGCTTTGCAGTCTGATTAACCTCGGGGACATCCTGAACTGTTTGTGATGCTGCAACCTGAATGGAATTCACAGATCAGCCTTAGATTAAATCATAGATTTCAACCTTAAAAGGCCACAAAACTCCTAACAATGTAAATGCAGTCTACATGAAGGTAGTGCACATTAATTCACTTACAGTGGTGGTTTAACAGCCAAAAAAGTACAAATGACAAAGTAAAATTGGAGAGGCATCTGCTCCCAAGAGTGGGACTGACAGGACAGTCAATTAAAGGACTGCTCTGAGCATTACCAGCATCGCTGCACAGCAGCTGCATTACGTTCCCCAGGACAGGTCCCAACAGATGCAATCCCAACAGGAGGTGAAATCTACCAGCAACACTCCTGCACATCTCATGTTATTTAGTTGAGGCTCACCTGGGTGACAAGAATGAAGAGTCTTCCATGCAGACGGGAAAGCTTTTGCAAAGTTTTTACTCTGCTCTCCATCAACTGGTATAGCATTCCCAGCTGAGGAATAAGGTCTGGCAACTTGGGAGAAGGGACAGATGAAAAAACATGAAGCTGTTAACAAACACGTTCCAAATGTTGTTTTTTAAACTACCTTTGTACGTTTGGGGCAGGCAACACTTGTTCACATTATTCTAGACAGAAGGGAGAGCTGAGGGTTCACAGGAATCACCTGCAGCCCAATCAGTTAACACTTAGCCATGTTTAGAAACATCATGTACTTTTAAAGCATGGCAATTCCTAGATTCCCTTTCCACAGTCACTGCCACAGACAGGTGTGAAGCACTGTTCAGAAAGCTGTGTCAGTGGGAACTGAACATACACCCGTGTACGAATGCAGTCTCAGCAATGCATGCAAGTTCTGGTCCTCAGCAATCCTACAACATATGGGAAAAAGCACTGACAGAGACAAAATAGCTTTTTCTTAACCCAGCAAGAGTGCTGTGTCCAGCACTTGTAAGGCAAGGCTGGACTTCAATCCAGAAGCTACAGCATTGTTTCCTACCCTGCCAACTTTGGCACACCCTTACCCTATAAATCTGGCCATGCCCAAGGTAGTCTCAAGATGATCATTAAAAGAACAAAGAAAACTTAGTTCTAGAAGATTTAGTGACACAGGCTAGATTACTCCTTGACAGTAATTTTGTTCCCTCTCACAGCTGTGACATAACTTATCTTGGTTTGACCTTGGGATGGCTATAATTATGTCAGGAATGACTAAGGCAAACAATTTATCAGCAATGTGCAGTAGTTCAGCAAAAGTGGTGTAAGCATAGCTCTCTATACATTGATTTGGGCACTGCCATATGCAGAGAGCAGGAAACAGATTCCTAAAGGAAGAATATATGTTTATTTAAGCATTTAAATCTAGTTTTACTTAAGTGCATTGGCATTAATGAAACATGCTTACTGTGGAAAGGTAGGATGCATGTAGAGTAAAAACAGACTTCAGCCATCGAACCATTACCGAGGCACTGGAAAAGAGAAATCAATTATATCCAAGAGACACTGGCTAAGAGACACCCACTTCACATTCCAGATGCTGAACAGTTCTATGTAACGTGTTCCTCTTTCATCAGACAAAAAGAGAAATGCAGATGGAAATGCGAAGTTTGGCTATCCACGAGGTGTGTAAGTTACTTGTTAGGAAAAGAACAGACATTCCAGTGAGGGACTAAACTAGACAAGCTCAGAGGTCTGTGCTTCTGAAATCTTTTATGGAAGGTCTCACTGAATAAAAGATCTAAGCATATTACTCTTTTTTTCCATCTACAATGAGGGAATTTCTATTTAGAAACAATAACCCCCAAACCAAACCAACCTAACCCCTACAATTCAGCACAGCCAGTCTCAGCAAAGCTGTCCTTATGGCAACGTAGCAAGATGGGGGGAGCTGCTTTTGTTATTAAACACACCAGGAGATGTCTAAATACATTTGATAATTAAACTGAACAAGGTTTACATCAGAGAGTTATTTTACATATTGATCCACAGTGTAAACATTTGGGACCTTCAGTTACATGTTCAGGGTTACAGGCTTATTTCAGGTATCCTTTTCCCTTTTTAATTTCACTTGAGCCATCCTGACAAAGCACTGCCTTAACAGAAGTTCCTCTTTCCACTCACAATGAGGTGAGTTTTTACCTCCAGATGCTGCAGTTTAACTGCAGTTACTAAGGAAATCTATCACATGCATGGTAGCAGGGACCATAACACACACATGAAAAGTTTTGGGTGAATTAAAACTGTACTTGGGTTGTCTCTTACCTGTATGGGTTGCCCTGCAATCTCTTTGTAAGCTAAAAGGACAAAAAAAAAATAGTCAGCAGTAAGTAACAAACATTAATAATGAGTTTAAAAACTCTACACAATACCCATGTGACAGCCCCAATACTAGGGCAGAAAGTTCTCCAGGCATTGAAGTTTCCTAGGATTAACCATTGCCAGGCTCCAAAAAATTACAGTGCTGGCTCTACCACCCTGTACACCGGCTGGTAAGTTGCAGAAGCTGGGTTTCAGTCTTACAAGAAAGATGGCACTCTTAACATGAAACATATCCAGTGAACCTTAAACCTGGCAGGACTAAATAGAAGGAAACTCCTTGCTGTATCTGTCTGTTTATCTGCTTAGTAGAGCAGTTGTCACAAGGTGGAAAAGTAAGGGAAACAAGTGAAGGTGGTATCAGGTAAAGGCTACTTCACAACAAATCTCAAGCTGGGGAGAAGACAGGTACACAAATATCTGACCATCCCCTGAGATGATACAGTTAAACAATTGCACAGAGATTCCCTGACAAGGGTCCCAGTGAAGAAACACTGCATTTCATTAACATCAGCCTGAGGAGGTGCTGCAAGGCCAAACATTCAGCACCAGGTCATCTGCATAATTCAGTTAAGATCAGTACCGTAGATAAAAATTAGATCTTATTTGTGGTCAGCACATTAAAATACAAAAGAAATGGAACCATTAACTTATGCTAGAGAACATCATTCGCATAACAAGAGCTACTAATCAATGTTCAGTTTAAAAAAGTAATGTCCAGTTAAGGCTAATCATTAAAATATTTCTGTAAAGAGTTTATTTAGTATCACTGAATAAGCAGTTCAGAAGCCAAATCCCTTTTAAAATTACTACTGAGTGATGCTCAAAGCTTAAGTACAGCAACTGCACTTTCTGATGCTTCAAAATATCATCCATGTTAGTAGCTGAAAAGCAGATATAATGGTAATTGTTTGCTACAGACTACACAAGATTTTGCTTAATCTCTTCCCTTTCTTTTTCCTACATAATCATTTAAGATAGTAAAACATGATCTAATGCTCTTCCTAGCTTTGACAGTGGTACTTGATCCTTTGGTTAAGCTTCAGCCAGAAAGGTGAAAAGTGTATCAGAGATAAATTAAGAAACATTCCAATCCTCTTAAGGCACCAAACCAATTTCATTAGTAAAAACGAAGAGAAATATCCTGGATTTTTGCCAGCTAGAAGGCAAACCACATGTGGATTGTACAACAGTACAAGAAGTGCAGTCTCTCCTACCTCGTGCAGCAGTGGAATGACAGCATATATAGGCATTCTGGCTACTGTGTTCTTCACTATATTATCCTTTCTTGTGTTAAGCACTTTCTGTTAAAATGAAAAAATATGATCAGAGAATCATTCAGTTTTAATATGTGTATGAGCAATCAGCAAAATCAAAAATTCCTGGCTGTAAAACTCTTTTTCTCCTCCACTACCTTTGTATGTTGATGATAATGAGCAAAAGATTTGCTATGAAAAGGAGTTTCCAAGTCAGCTACAATTAAAAAAATAAGGACACTCAACTAACCCATTTAAAACAACCCTGCCCCATTTTAGAAATGACACATTACAGGCACATTAAAATCTCCCTTGCTATTTTCTGTTTGACTTCTGTAAATAAATGCCTTTCACCAGCATCTGTGGCATTTCTATTCAGCATCGAATTCTTAAAAGTTCCCTGCCCCAGAACTATTGCTTCCTCCTAGTCTAAACGCAACAGTAAGCTTTTCAAGGGAAACTTGTCATCAATTCATTTTTCAAACAGTATCTGCTTGTAAACTGTATCCTCAGGAGACCAAGCACAGATTATATGCTCCAGCCCAGGATAAAGGGAGGATGGCTGCATTGGTAGCATCACTTGCAAAACATCTGAACTGTGACGTAACAAATTTATCACAAACAAAGCACCTCAAAGTTCATGGACTGACTCAGAAAGCAAGGCAGGTAACAACAAAAAAGTAACACCTCTACTCCAAGTCATAATACCAGTGCCTTGAGCAGCAAATCAGCAAAGAGCAGCTGGGAGAAACAACAGGTTCTGCACTGTTCAGCCTCCCCAGCTTTCAGGAAGGCTCCCCACAAGTCCCAGTGAACAGATTCAACAGCACACACTGAGCTTGCAAGACTTACATTTAAGATTTCTGCATCGTTGCTTTCCAAGCCCTGAACCAGCAGCACAGCAAAGCTGTCTGTTTGGGGAAGGCCACCTGGAGTTTTTACTTTGCTCACATCAATATCCAGTGCCCCAAGGCGCTCCTCAATGCTCTCCTGCAGATGGGAAATAAGGGCAGTGCTGTGTCAGTGCAGCTTCTCAGAAACAGCAGCTGAAAGCAGAGTATCTAACTTAGAGCACTCCCTCTAATTCTGCGGGAAAACAAGACAAACTTTGCGTATTCTTTTAAATGTACCGACGGAGAATTAACATGAGAAAAGAAAAGCAGATGAAGTTTTGACTGAAAGGCACGAATGTATCTTGGCACAGACAGACAAGTGTGTGACAGAATTCTGCAACCACCTGGCAAAACCATGGGGAAGGCACAGAGGGCTTGAACGAAGGAAATGTTTTGATCAGGGGGAAGTCTCTTTCAGACAAAAAGATGGTATCATTAACCTTTCTTCCACAGCAAACAAAGCAAATTCAAGTTCACCTAAAGAAGGTATAGCCATGATTTATTGTTCTAGTTTCTCCAATCTTGCTGGGTTTGAAAGAGGAAGCCCTTTACCTCTGTCTCTCCTGGTTTCCTCTTGTTTTTCTTTTTCTCCTTTCCCGAGGCTGGAGTTTTGACAGCTGTACTATGTCCTGGAATGCCAGGCACTAGAACTTTGGTGTCCGAGTTCACAACAGGTGTCTTTACCTAGTACACAGAAATTGCCACATTTGCATGAACAGCAAGTACCTTGAGCTTTCTTCCAATTTAAAGTATGGATTTTACTCTGATTTTTATACTCTCACATATATGGTAAAACCAACCTGATACAACCCATTTTCTTGATCAAAATATTAGGCAAATCTGACATATTTAAGAGAATGAATAACCTCAAGAAACAGACAGCTGATTTTCATGATTAACTGAAGCAATGGTCTCTTTGGAATCACCTGTGAATCATTTTTCTCACAAGCTTTTGCCATAGAACTAAGTGTTTGTATCCAATAACAAATATTCGAATGTTTGCTAGCAATAGATGCCCCCTGTACTAACAGTCAGTCCCATAATCCATATGCAGATTAATTCAGCATCCACTGGAGGACAATAACTGGCCACAAAAAGCAGCACAATGTAACAGTAAAAGGTAGTCACTATTCACTTCAATCCCAACTCTTTTACTCTAGGGATTGCTCAGACACAGAACTCAGATGTCTGAATTAGGCCATGAGCACAGTGACAGACAGAGCAACCCTAGGTTACACCGAACAAGCTAAGGTATCATCTTCAATGAACACGAAGGAGATGGAATTTTATATTTAACAACCAAATGCTCCCCTGACCGACAGAGAATTTAAGGGAGTATGCACTTCCAGAATACAAAAAATGCTGCCTGCTATTTCCATGGCACTTCTGTCCAGGCCTTTTCTTTGAAGTACCTCTGAAGTGACAGAAGTATAATCTACTACAGTGAGCAAAGCAATTTCCAGTTTAAAAAAACCTGATTTTCTCCATCAAGAATTTTACCACAGAACATCATAAATACTATCCCCTTTGCTCACCACACTCATCACTGACCTTGTCCCCACAGGGCATGCTCAGACAGCCAAGAGAAATGCGTCTTCACTGAATTCAGCAAAAAGCGAAACCAAGATGGGTATCATCACTGCATGCCAGGGAGGCCCCACACCTCGCCCTGCAGTTCCCTGCCACCCACCAGCTCCAGGACTGAGGAGTCAGCACAAAACCCTGCCTTGGCTGATGGAGCACCAGATCCAGTAGGTAACTTTAGGATCAGAAAAACAGAGCTGTCTGCTCACTTCACTCATACTCCAAGAATTTCAAGTCTTCAAGGCCTTGAATACGCACAATGATTAAGAAATTCACAGCCTGTCTCTAAACACCCAGGGGATTCTGCATGAGAGAAAAAAGTGGTAAGTGGCCTCAGTGGACACTGCTGCCATGTAAGTGCCAAGCTCACATTCCCAGGTTCTGTGAGTAGGAACACATGAAGGCCACATCAAGAAAGAGCCAAAAAGACTTGTCCCTTAAGGCTGCACTGCATTTTGTTTAGACTCTGAAAGTCACCCCACCTTCACCCCAAACCATCAGGGTCCAAGAGGCTCTACAAATCAATGGAACCTAAGGAAAGGACTGATCTGAAGCAGAAAAACTCCACCAATCAGTCCCGTCTCTCAAGCAGACCTGCTGGGAACAGGGCTTGCCACGAGCCACAGCAGGGCCACTGTGTGCTCTCACACACGCCAGGACACACAGCAGCCATGAAGATCACTTCACCCATGCCTGCCTGAGTGCTATGGACATCTGCAGCTACCTCTGCAGCTCTGAACAGGTCCATCCAGAAATCCAATCTCCTTTTAAGAGAGTAGTGAATTCTACCACTTCCAGAGTAAAACAAGAGAAGCAACAAAATCGTGTTTCATGCAGAGCTCACCTTTGTTAGAGCAGCATCTGTTTTAAGTGACAACACTTTCTGGATGTCCCGCACCAAACATATGTGGGATTCACTGGTGTTCAAAGACTAGGAGGACAGGAACACAAACAGTTAATGTATTTGACATTCACACCTATGATTCAATATGCTACTGAAAGATGAGAACAAGTTCCAATGGTATAAATAAGGATGAACTTTTTTTCACTCTAGAATAGCAGCTCTGTTGCATATCTGCCTTCTGCTACCTGATCTCTATACTCTCCTAAGAAGTTCACACAGGCAAACTGAAACAGTATTAAAACCCATTTCAATGGCCTAACTGAGCAACAGCAAAAATAGCAAGGAACACAGCAATGATGTCAAGCTGTAGTCCAGTTAGAAGAATAGAAGAAAAAAAATTGCCTTTCCAAACAGCTCTGGGGCAACAGTCATAGCTCCCAAAACAAGGGCAAGGAATATATTTTTCATTGCTATACGATTTCAAGAAGTAAAAATAAAAATAATAAAAATTTCTCCAACTGAGAGCAGCATGCAGTCTGTATTACAGAATCCAAACCCTCTCTGTTAAGTTTTACATACCACTTTCTCTATGATGGGCTGTAAGGTGTTGCCATACACCAGCAGCAGAGACTGTTTGTCTGTGCAAAATGCAGCTGCTAGAATAGGGACTGGTTTCGGTGTGGAGTCCCCGTCACTCCCAGGCATTGCTATCTGGATAGTACAGTTTGATGTTAAGGGTTTTTTGCAATAACTGGAGGGGAGAAAAAAAAAACACAATTAAAAAATTCCAAGAGGTTTAGCTTGAACAGTTCAGTACCTTGAACCTTTAAAAGCACCTTTCATTAGCAGGTCCTCAGCAAACTCATCTATTTTACACCTTTTACAGATGGCTAAGATGAGGCACAGACACACAAAATCTGGGTTAAAGCCACACTTAATTCCAAAGTGCAACACAGTGAGTTATCAAAAAATGTGTCCAGTAACTCAAGATGAAAAACCAGCTGGAACCTGGTTTGCAACCAGACACAGGAGCTTAAAGGCAGCAGCATAACAAAACTGAACTTTGCCGTGCAGTAATCCCAGACCATTCCCAAAGACACCCTCAAGATGAATCCTAACTTACCCATTTAAGATATGTTCAAATAAATGCAACTGCCCATCTCTGCACACAACTGCTAACTTCACAGGCTGAAAGAAGGCACAGTAAGAGAATTTCATTAGATCAAAAGAAAACCCTCCTGGAAGCACATCACCTCAAGAGACAGTTGCATGGCTACAATTTGACTTTTTTCAGTATTTAAGCACATTAAACTAAATCTGTAAGGAAGATCAAAGACATAACAACTCAGGAGCATTTAGCACAGCTGTTAGGAGATTAAAAAGATAACTCACAAGTGTACTTTACTGTATCACTAGTAATATATCCAAGTTAAAAAGGTTGCACAGTAGTAGACACATGTCTAGAGGCACAGATCTACAAAGGTGCTGACACTTTGAGTAAGCTTAGAGGGAAGAAACTGAGATGACTCCTCTGAGAAACTAAATGACAGGGGTACGTATTACAGAGTACTCTCCAATACATGCAGTAGGAGGGAACAACTGGAAACATCAGAATAAAACAGCATAAAATACTGCTTTGAGAAAAGGAATTTAAAGGCAGCAGGAGAAAGACGTTTTAAGTAATTACTGAAACAGTTTGTGAACGTATTTCACATTCACACATTTTTCATAAGGCAACTACTTTGAAAGACTTGTGCCTGTTAAAATTGAGACTTGGCAAACGCACACTGCTACTTTAACTCATTAAAGGCTAGTTAATTTTAAATGCAGTTACACTGCCAAAACCACTTGAAATCAGAAAACACTGGACCATACTCAAACCAGATTTTTTGAAAGAATTTCTTTTGTGTTTTTTGCTGCCAAGTTCTAACAACCATTTTGATTGTTGATTGTTTTAGAACCACTTGTTCTAAAAAGGAAACAACTGAGATTTCTGCCATTGCGAACAAAATTTCTGAAAAACCCCACTGAATTTGCACTCAGTAGCTTTGAAAAGGAGTATTTCAAATTACCAAGTTTATAAATGCATCTGTAATAAATATCCTTACACCCATTAATTGGCATTTAGATCTCGTCTCTGCATAACAGAACCCAAATACAAACTTAGCTTCTTTCTTTGCACCCTTTAAAGGAAACTGATACAGTAACTGAAAACTGTTGAACATATTTGGTTACAAACTCTTGCTCCTACCTCTTCTTTGACTTCTGATACAGTCAAGTCAACAAAAGTTGGTTCATCTGTTACTGTGAACGACATCACAGCATTCTTTTCTTTCCTATCTGATCTGATCTGCCTGGAAGACACAAAGAGTACACATTATTTACCACAGGACAAACAGCACCCTCTGCACCAGACAAGCATTATAAAGCTGATATATCACTAGCAAGTGTGGTGGTATCTACAGCATCCAAAAGTGCCATGCTGACATTTCAGTGTTCAGCTTAGAAAATGTTCTAATTTCCAAGTGCATCATAACTCCCAAGTGAAATTAAGCAAGAAAACTTCGCACAAACATTACAATAAGTGCAAAGAACAAGGAAGTTTATTACACAGTATGTTCTGGCACATACTAGTGATACAAATGGCAACTGGAAGCATGCTCAGACACAGCCAAGGAAAATCTCGTCTTCACTCTACAATCAGTGAGTCGAAACCACCATTTAAGAGATCATCACTGCATTTTTCCAGAGTGCCTCTTCTGCTTCAGCTTCTGTTTTATCAGAGCTCAGAACATACTTGACGAGTCTATGTTCAATACTGATCACAGTCACAAATTATGAAAAACTTACATACCATACACTCAATAATCGGTCATGTATAGCTCCAGACAAGAAATAAAGTCCTGTGATTCCATCAAAGGGTTTACTTTCATTCATAGATTTCACTGTGGTAAACATTAATGATGACACTGATGTAGCATGACCTGTGAAATGCTAAGAGAAAAAACAGGATCTTTCCGCAATTGTCACAAGCAGTCATATGGCAAAAATCAAAACACAGTTAACAAAGAACATTCAAAGGATTCAAGTGTTACTAAGTCAACAAGGACAACTCAGTGGTTTTTAACTAGTGACCAACTTCCTTGCACTTCTATATGTCAAGGATGCTTTTTCTGACCCGCCAGACATTTATCAGCATTTTAGAAGTTAAATGGGGAATCAAAAGCAAATCCACTGAGACTAAATCCATGCAAGAGAAATCACATCCACCTGTACTGCTGTTACTGTTACTGTCACAAAGCATTCCCCTCTGTGCTCCCGATTTTGCACTTCATCCTTTCCAGTGGAACTAAATTCAAAGTTTCATTCTCAGCTTTAACAATGGATGCACATGTGTGCTGACACACTAAATTTGTCCAACATACTACCCCAAGGTCCCCCAAAAAATTGGTTCTTCAGTCCATTTTTGCAAATAGTGGGTTTGGTCATTACAGAATGCAGACATACACGGCAGTTGCCATGTGCCAGCAAGTCCACAGTAACAGCACATGTACACACTTACCTGACAGCAAGTACCAGGAGATTCAGAGACTATCCGTGTCCTATCTGCTAGCAGGCAAGAGAACACGGCTGCATTCACGGATCAGCTAAAGCATGGCCATTTGCTCAATGTCTGAGCCCTGCTCAGAGAACAATAAGGAGTTGCTCCTATGCCTTCCAACTGTTTCAACAGCAAAACTGATAATGCCACCAGTTACACGAAGTTTAGCAAGGAAACTTGAAGGCTTTTTGGAGGGACTCATGTTAAAACCCGTGCCAGCAGTAACTGATAGAGCGGTGAACTGAGTTCTCCTGACAGAAGGGTATCAGACAGGGACCCAGTTAAAAAGAACAGCATCCATCTTTCTCCTACAGGCTTGAGAAAGGGTGCTGGTAGCATGCTCAGAAACAAAAATTTAATGTTCTCATTCAATTCTCAGCAAGTTGAAACAGCAGTTTAGGGTATCACCATAGCAAAAATGTCCAGCAATCACAAAACTGCCAATTGTCTCCTCACACACAGTGAAATTTTCAGATGTCTGATCAGGAAACACTAGATTATGTAATGACACCAATCAAGAAGGGTATTTTCTTGAATCTAGTTTAACAGAGGTACAGAAGTACTTACTCTGTAGACTTCTTTGGTCTCCAAGTCCCACAGTTTTATAGTTCTACCAGCTGACAGCAGCATTTTTCCATCTGGACTGATGCATAGAGAGGTGACACTGCTACTGTCGCCTTTCCACTTACTAGAATTTAGATGGAAGATTTTTGTACAAAAGGAGAAAGATGGAGAAATAGAAAAAACAATATTCATTAGGATAATTGGAAAACCACCATGATGGAAAATTTAAGGCAAAACTTAAAAAACAGTAATTTAAGTTGTCAAAGATGAGGTCAAAGCTGTTCTCCTTCTGCACTTCAAATTAGTTTACGAAAAAAACACAACTCAAAAATGTAAAGCTATTTAATACTGAACTGTTGACTTCTTTTTTAATATTTGCTTAATCTGTTCTGAATTCCTCTCAAACTTTTCTACTTCTGAAAACAGGGCAAGAAGAGCCACACCATCTTCAAAACTTCTCTACATACCAACCCATTCAGAAAGGCCTTCTTGACACTAAAATTCAGAGCTTCAAAACCCACTCAGTTACTGGTCCTCCTCCCAAGTCTATGAATGTCACTAACAATAATAAACGTCACCTTAATGGTTCAAAGCACTATTTAAAAATACCAAAAAAAAGGACAAAAAATAAAGATGCTGTCATTAACAGCCTGAATGTGCTCCAAAGGAATACCGATACTACGTGTTCCTCACAGGAGAAAATGGCAAGGAAACCATTAACACAAACCCTTTGCAGTTATGAAGTAGCCCGCAACACACCACACTCTGACAGTAAACAGCTGTTCTGGAAATACTTCCCAGTAACTTTCACATGCCCAAGCAACACCTCTCCTCTGTTCTACAGATATCATTTATTGTATCACTTTTGATAGAAGCTGAAAATTTTACAGCCCACAAACTTGACAAACAACATTACACCTTACAGAGAGTATGACAAGATTTTGTATTCTCTTCCAAAGAAAAGGTCATGACTAAGAATTTCAAACCATTTAATAAGGTAAACTAAGAAGGTATTTTAAAATGTACTAAAAAGACAAGTCTAAACTAGACTGCAGAATACAAGACACAACAAAAATAGGTTGCTTTTCACTTTGGATACTCTTTATGTAATTTTTACAGGAAAGTTTTAAACAGGATGTCATAAAGGATATGTCCAGAATGCCTCTAAGTAGTCAAGAGTATTTAAGACATGAAAAAGCTACAGAGACAAGAAGCCATCTCAAATGTCTCAGTCTACCTCTCTACAACACCTTGTCTTGCCCCTTTAGAGACTCTCTCTACCCCAACAGCTTGTCCCCCTGCCAGAGGTTTTATGTGTGCTGCACACACCTCCTGAAGTGTCCCTATGGAGTACTCCTACAAGTAATTAAGAAAGTCAAGCCTAAAGCCACATGGCTTCAACTCCCTGTCTAGCAGTCCATACCTCTCTACAGGAACATGTCTAGAAGCCTGCAAATAAAAAAAATTTTAAAAAAACCCCCTACTTCTCACACTTCACTCAGGAGCAACTATCCTGACTTCTCTGTGGGTTACGCCAATATTAATTTCCAGGTCCTGTCAAGTGTTAAAGAATGCAGGCACTCTCACATATACATTGAGTGTGAGAAATTACTGTGAATAATTTGTTCCTTCCAGTAGATAAAATTTTAAGAGAACTGATTTCTTCTACTCTTTCCAACTTCCATTACCTTAGGTATGACTTGTAACATTACCACAGAAAATTTTCAGGTAAAAAAACCATGATGTTCCATTGCCTGTATACTTTCAATCTGTACACTCCAGGAATGATTTTCTGTTGCCATCTTCGAAGTTAATGAATCCAATGCTTCAAACTACCTCAAATTTCATAACCACAGCCCCCCTACTGGTACAGGACAGGGGCAGAGGCAAATATCCAAGAAGTATAGCAGCAAAAATTCTCACTTTTCCTGAGAAAGCAGCATGCCTGGGACCCATCTCGAGTACTTGGATATGAACACACACACTATGGGATGCAAACAGGGTGAATTAGGTGTCCAAGGGCAGCTTCAGAGCCTTGATCTCACTGGGCTCACTGAACAACAGACAGATGCCTTGCAAAACAAGGGCCTTTAAGAGGGCACTTCAGCAATGACATGTCAGGAAGGCAAAAGGAGGAGTTTCTTCACATAAAAGCATAGCATGAATGCATGGAAATTTCCTCTGAAACAGGCAAAGGGCCAGAGCTTACAGGCATGAGAAGAGACCAGCAAGGGTGCAGTGGTGTGCATCTGTTACAGACTTTCCAGTTGAAAAAGAAATTGAGAGATCTCTGTAAGCCCATGCCCTGGTTCTTTTAAGGGGCTTTAACCAGCCCAGCAGCTGCTGGAAGGGCAGCATAGGAGTGCACATGCAGTCCGAGACTGCTGACAAGAGCTGAAGACCTTTGCTTGATGCAAGTGATTTGCAACCGTACTACAAAAGGTGACTTACTGCATCAGCCATTCAAAGTGGGGGGAAAAAGCACTACAGCCTCCACCTACAGCAAGCACAAGACAGTAGAATTTAAAACCCTAAGAAAAATGTGCAATATAAACAGCAGAATTACAACACTGGACTTTCAAAGAGCAGACTGCAACTTATGCAGTGAACTGATTGGCAGGATCCTACTGGCAGCTGCCCTGAAGAGAAAAGCAGCCCAGGAAAGCTGGTGGTTCTTCTAGAATAACCTCCTCAAAGCAAAAGAATGGTACCCTCCAATGCGTAGAAAATCATCAGCTGTTGTAGAAGGCTGGCTTGGCCAAGTGAGTAACTCCCAAATCAACTCAAAATCACAAAAAAAGAAGTATGGAGAAGGTGAAAGTGGAGACAGATTACACAGATGAATACAGAAATGTTGTCCAGGCACGCAGGGACAGAATCAAAGTTTAGCTGGTGTTTAAACCAGCAGAGAATATGAAGGCCAACAAAAGGAAATCAATATACAGCACATCAGCAGCAGTAAGATGATGACTGAAGAAAGTGCAGAGCTGATGCTGAATGGTGTAGGGAGCCATTCAGGATACAAAAAAGGCCAGATCATTGAAGAGCAATAACTCTCAGGCCTACCATGTTCTCAGGCCGGTGCCAGAGTGAGAGGGAGCAAACCACTCCCCATAGTAAAGGGACATCAAATTAGGGATCACAACAGCAAATCCGACACATGTAACTCCTTAAGATTAAATGGTTGCATCCTGAACTGTTAAGGCATTGTTATTACAGGACCACACTACCAACTTTGAGTAGTCACACAAGCTCAGGAGAAATTTCTGATGACTTCATTAAAAAAGAGAGGAGACAAAATACATGCACAGGAGAATCCAGGAAACAATGAGGAATTATACAGATTATACAACAAATCCACCTGGAAATCATTTTCAGGCACTGGAAAGTCAAAAAAGTGTCTGGGCACATCTAGCACAGATTTACAAATGGCAAATCATGTCTAAACAACCCAACTGCCTTCCTAATGAGATAACTGCCTTGGCTGATGAGAAGAGAGCCAGGTATGCTGTTTAACTTGACTTCAGCAATGCTTTTGACAATGTCTCACATAGTATCATTGCAGCCAAATTGGAAATATATAGCCTGAATGGATGGACTCTAAGGAGACTGAGATCTGGCTGCATCACTGAGTTCAAACTGTTGTGATCATTGGTATGAAGTCCAGCCAGTGGCCAGTTACTGATGTCACTCCCTAAGGACATCCCAATACTGCTTAATATTCTCCATAAGCGCCCAGATCATTAATGATCTCAAAACAGGACAGAATGCACACACAATAACTTCACACTCAATACCAAATCAGGAAGAGCAGTTGATATTCTGGAGGACAGGGCTGCTACTCAGGTGCCTCTCAGCAGGCCTGAGAAGAAACAGGCTGTCAGAATCTCAAAGCTCAGACGAAAATGTAAAGTCCTGCAGGCAGGATGGAAAAATCCCAGTACAGGTTGGGGACAAATCGTAGAAAGTAGCTTTGCAGAAAAAGAGACCTGCAGTCCTCACAGTGAAGTTGAACACAACCAAGTAGGAAGTCCTTGTGGCAATAAGGTCAGCCATGTACTGATCTGCATTAGCCAGAGTGTTGTCAGCAGGTCAAGGAATGCCATTCCTCTGCTCTGTGCAACTCTTGAAACTGCATCTGAGCACTATGCTCAGGCTGGGACACTACAACAAAGTCAGAGACGTGGTGGGGTAAATCCAACCGAGCCACAAAGGCAGCTTAGGGACCAGAGCACACAATGGAAGAGGGGAAGGTGAGGGAACTGGATGTGTTAATTCTAATTCTTAATTAGTTTATTAATTCTTAATTAATAATACTTAATTCTAATAGAGAAGGCTAGAGGGAGATTTTACAGCCATCTTCCGCTACTTTACATAGGGTCTCAATGTAATACAACTTAAGGGTGCATCTCTTTTCTAGGGAAATCAAAGACAGTACTGACGATGGGCTGTCTGCACTGCCCATGCCAACCTTAACAAGAGAGCTGCAGTAATAACACAGCAGTGGGAAATGTCTCCAAAAAGAAACATCAAGAGAAGGATCAAGGGGCCATCACACAGTAGGCTTTTATTGAAGAAACATACTCAGGATCGTTAAAATAAAAATCTTGGTTTCTTCTTTAAAGTTTAAAAACACCTTGACTTTATTACAGAAGAAAGTAAATGCCTACACCAGACATTTTGTTAGTCTGCACTGAGCTCAATTTTGCTCAACAGTACTTTCAACAGTAGCAGCCTGCTCAGACAGCCAAGTGGAACTGTCCTCACTGCACATCAGTAGTGAGTGAAACCAAGTGGGTTATCATCACAGCAAGGCCCTTTGAGCAAAGCCAGGCTTTACTGGAAGGAGATCTTTCAGTATCTGCTCACCTGTATTTTCTAGGATTTTTTCTAGAATTTAGATTTTTTAGCCTTTAGTGGGACTTTAGTCTTTCAGTCTCTCTCACTAGAAGTTAGCATGGAGGGAAAGAAAACCCCTCTCAGCACTTTCATCTAGTCTTTCTAGTACACTGAGGAAGACACCCAATTATGATAATTATTCTTTCATCCCTTAATAAAAGCACTTCCAATCTCAGAAAAATAGTAGTCAACAGTTAGTTTTGTACTGTGGGCATGAAGCCTGGAAAGCAGAGTGCAGCATTTTCAAAACCTGCAAGGGAGAAAACAAACAAAAGCAAGTGTGAAAAAATTCGATGGAAAATCAGCATTACTCACCACTTTACTTTGCAGGTCTGTGTGTTCCACTCCACAATGTGTCTGTCGTCTGAACAGCTATACAAGCAGCAGTTGTCTTGATGCCATCTCACACAGTTTACTCTGTTGTCATGACCACCATCCTACAAAAGGTAACGGAGGGTCAACTCACTGAAGTAGTCTTGACTACTGAGTCTTCCCCACACCAACACTGTGAACAAGGTGCTCTTTTGAGAACTAAATTCAAATCATTGGCAACTTGAAGAGTGTGTGTGGTTTCAAAGAACATACATATACAGCTATATAAATTAAAGATATTTCATATTTTGATACATACACGTAAGTATTTTGGCAGCCTAGAGAAGAGGAGACTAAGGGAAGACCTCATTGTTGTCTACAGCTTCCTCACAAGGGGAAGCAGAAGGGCAGGCACTGATCTCTTCTCTCCGGCAGACAGCAAACCCAAGGGAATAGCATGAAGTTGTGTTCGGAGGTGGGAGTTAGGCTGGATATTAGGAAAAGGTTCTTCACCCAGAGGACACAGGCTTCCCAAGGAAGTGGTCACAGACTCAAGACTGCCAGAGTTCAAGAAGCATTTGGACCATGCCCTCAAGCACACAGTGTGATTCCTGGGGCTGTCCTGTGCAGGGCCATGTAGAAGCCTAGAAGATACAGGGCTCATGTGTATGTCTCCAACACTGATAGCCAGACAGCCATGGAACCAAACAAGGACTGGCGGTAAGAACATCCTGTGAGAAAGAAAAGGATGTGGCTGGAGAAGGGGGCCGTGCGAAGGTAGGACAGCACTTTTCTAGGACAAATGTCCTTGTTCTGGCTCCTGGTGATCAGCACAACACAGCACAGCACAAGTGAGGGAATGTGTCAAGAAGTGGGCCTGGACTGCTGACCAAAGGCACACCCAGTAGGGGGTGGATCAAGACCACAAAAGACCCCCAAAGCCCTCCAACCCATTTCCAGAGAGGTCTAGAATGAGCTGCACATGGTAACTAATTTAGAAGAAAACGAGAAACTTTGCTCCAGGGTGGGGAAAACTTGTCTATACAAAAGTACCCCCACGAAGCCCAACTGCCGCCCCAGGACACTAGACACCCCAGCAGCTGGATTGATGCTGAAGCCAGGACTGGTGATTTTTCTTTCTTTATGCCTTTCTT
The DNA here is from genome assembly GCA_013400975.1 of Atrichornis clamosus. Classification (NCBI taxonomy): domain Eukaryota; kingdom Metazoa; phylum Chordata; class Aves; order Passeriformes; family Menuridae; genus Atrichornis; species Atrichornis clamosus. The sequence continues at coordinate 27,287 of WBMZ01008336.1, forward strand.
TCTCTCTCCCTTTAATCTCTCTCTCTTCTCTTTTACCCTACCCCTTATTCAAAATCCACTGTTGTACATTTATAGTAGAAGACAAGGGGCTAACACCAATTTCCATGCCAAGTGTGTGATTTCCTAATATAAATTTGTAGGTTTTGGGGAGCCTCTGACTTTCATCGTTCCTTTTTGACCACAAGCATCTGCACACCTGCATGTTCCCTTCTGTTTCAGGGTGGGATGCCAAAGGAGAGGAGCTGGGCTTGGATGATCCCTTCCAAGACAGGATATTCTACAATTCTATGATTTTTCTAGCACTTCAGAGTTTTTAAAAAAAAAAATCATCCTGCCTGCTATTTTTATATACACAGCCAAACAAGGCTAACAGTATGAAATGTGCTTAAAGGAAAGGCTAACACAGGTGTCCTGCTGACAGATATTTAAGTGCCTACTTCCTTAAGGGTACTCAAGAGGTCAGTGGCCTTCCCTTTGTATCAGCATTCAAGAACATACTATCACCAGATGAGAAGACTCTATGAGCGCTATCACTTCTCTTAACAACCAAAATCTCTGCAGCTCCAAATATAACCTTGAGTTATATATGAAAATATTTCATGGAGTCTATTTCACTATTTGAATCCTAATAACCTGCTCATACTACTCCCAAACGTATCTCTACAAATGAGCTTTGAGCAATCCAAACCATACTGCAGCAAGATACTCTGTTCAGTAAGGACAGCTAAAAGTAACATCTCTTATTCTAATTGGAATATTCTTTTTATTCAATCCAGATATGAAAAACGAAGTCCTCATGAAATAACATCTGCTGTCTTCTACTAGAGAAGAGTGGCCAGTGTTTTCAAACCAACCTAAACTGTAAATTTTGATCTGAAAACATCTTTATTTTGCTCACAGTTTTTAAGCACAAGTAGTTTTTCTGTAAAACAGCTGACATTCGTCAACGACTGTCACTTGCACACATAATTCTAAGAAGTAACTGCTTTCCCTGAATTCATATACGTTTATCACCCTACATAGAGTTTAGACATCCAAGTATCTCAAAAGTATTGCAGTCATTCATACGGATTTATTTTGCTTTTTACACAACCCACAACTAAAATGGAGGTACTTCGGAGCAAGAGTCAATTGGAAAGGCAAAATGAAAAGTCAGTGTGTATCATTTGAAAAAGGTCATGTGCTAAGAGAGCTCAAAAGCTTCCATGAGGGAAATAAATGTACAGAAGAGTCCGTCAGTATGACACCTTCCCAAGTGTTGACGAGTTCTGCCCTCCTCTCCCACAATGCCATGCAGGAACTGGGGGTATGACACTCCTACAGAGGATTAAACTCTCCAGTTGGGCATTACATCATTACTGTTATTTTTAATGCAAAATAACAAATCCATGGACAGTGTTAAGATATTGCATTAACTTTGAAACCAAGATTTTTTCAGCCTAAACTGACTGAAACCATAAGTGTTTGGTAGCATGTGATGAACAGTGCATTACTTACTAGCTTGCTCTGTAATTCTCCTTTTACTGTGCTGTACAACAAAATGCTACCAACTGCTGTACCAATAGCCAGGATATCTAACTGCTTGTCCACTTCTGCAACTTCAGACTTCCGTTTTTTCCTCTGTGGGCCATCCTGAAAAATCAAAAGAGAAAAACTGAAATAAATTAGTCTGACTGGCTAATCTCAGTGTAAAAGCAGAGGGGGGAAAAAACTTAAGTTTGAGACCCAGACAGCCAGCATAAACTCTGCTAAGACACAAAATGAAGACACTGAAGTGTACAGAAGCCCAGATACTCATCTTGTACCTCCATGTACAAGGTAACAAGGCTGCTGTGAGTCACCTGGAAACATCTGGTGGAGGCCATTTTGCTACCCTACCACCATATGCATGAGGGGAAAAAACACATTTACATTTTTCACAAAGTTCCTATCTCAGAGGCAGAAGTAAAGATTAACCTGAACAGAATAATTCATCCACAAAATGGAAATGCTTGATCAAGACTGATCAGTTTATTTTTTTTCCAAAGTTAATCAGAAAAGTCTTGCAAATCTGAAGCATTCATAATGCTTCTTAAAAAGAAAGTGCTACCCCATTCCACAGAGGGAAGTGACCAGGACTGAAAGCAAAGCACTCTGCCCAAGTCCTGCTGTCTGTACCAGAGGTCCTCCTATGATCAGGCAATTCTTAATTCTTCACTCTCTTGCTCTGCAAGTGCCATCAGCCACTTCAAGGAGGGATTTCACTTCATCTCTCTTACCCAAACATGTGAGAATGCAGAACATCACTGAGAAGGGGAGAAGGAATAAAGCTGGTTCTTAAACACGTGAAACTAAAATAAACAGAGCAGAAGAAGCCACTACACTTATTCTCACTTGGTTAATCACTAATCACACACAAATGAAAAAAAAGAACTTTAGAACTGTTTGATGACATGAAAAGAAAAAAAAAATCATAAATGCTACTGACTAGTTTTTTAATTGGACCTTGGTAAGTCTCCTCACATTTGTTACATCACAGCAAAGCATTCTCAATTTAAAAATTATACACATTAATGCTTTCTCTACATAACAGATCACATTGCACTGACAAGCAGCTAGGAGAAGTCAACAGAGACTGATTAAATGTGAGCAACCAGTTCTGTTCAAGTTCCATGTGATGTAGCTAATCTGTTTTACAACAGACAAGACACTGAATGCAAATAATTTCTACTCAGGTCCAGATATAATGACAATCAGGATTTGGTAGTTTTCACCACAACTAACATGTCAAAGTTTAATAGTGAAGGATAATAAATACTTTGGTTCTTTGAAGTGGGACTTTCTTTTACTTCTGTATTTAACAGAGACAACACCTTCTGCAAAGAAAAGTGTTTTGGTTTAGGCCAAGAAATACCAAAATGACATAAAGATAACTTTTACATCAAAAGCAGGCTCCTGAGAAATGAGATTACACAAGGCGTTTTTCTAAGTATTGGTTTAAGGCTTTATCTTTCCTGGGAAAGAAAAATATTTATAAAATATTACAAAAATAGATTCTGAGAAACCATCAGAGTCGCAAAGCACAACCAAGAAAAACCAAGCAGGTTTTAAGACCATATATGATGAAACACTCAACTAGCAGATTTTTGGCACCAATGACAACTAATTGAAACTGCTGTCTGACATGCAAAGACAAGGGCCACAGACTGGAGATGCCAGTACAATTTATCTGTTTTCTGGTGCTTTTCGATCTCTTTATGTAGTTTTACAAATTACTCCACACACCCCCACTGCAAAGCAAAACCAAAACTAATAACATTTTATTCTCTTCCCCTGAATAAATCTTTTAACTAAATTTTTTTCACCCTCCATTTCAGTTTGCTATGGCCAACTTCCTTGGAACAACTCAAAGGCACAACAAAATTCCCACAAGTGCATGGTTATTTCCAGGGTTAAGAGAAAGCCAGAGGCAGTGAAGGTTTCTCCAGTTTTTTTTCCGCGTGCATTTCTTTACTGACCAGCCCTTATCAGCAATACGAGTGGAGCACTTTGTCAGAAATTTTTGCAAGAAGAAATGCCAGTGGAAAATTCAGACACCTGTTAATGTTTGAGATTATTTGAAAAAAACACTCTAAGACCTAAAAATAAAATAAATCAATCAAACTTCTCTACCCTGCATAAGATTAGTACACAGAGAGACTGTCAACTGCACTAAACATCTATGTGGGATTCACTTGTGGATCAGGGTCTTAAATAGAAGAGCACCCTGTTATCATGGACAGGACAGGGCAAGTATCAGTTTCTTTGTCATTTGATTTCTTTTTCAGATTTATGGAAACTCAAGCTTATTTAGAAATCCTCCAACTTTGCCTGAAAAAGTACAGCATTTTAATTAGCAGGAATGGTTAAAAGAAGTTATCTGAAAAGGAATTGTGCACGCATTTTTCCATAATGTTTTTACTTGACTAGGTAAACCACTGAGACTTTCTAAACAGAAATCTGGTGCTCACATGTGAAATAAAGCACTGAAAATACTGAAATGGGAAGAAGTCTAAAGGTCTTGACAGTTGATGGTGACAGAGGAGTTGCAGCTTGTTAGGAAGAAAGTGGGAGAAGGTGGTTTGAATGTTGGAGGTCCATTCTTGAACAAGACACCACATGGAGCGGGAGGTGATGAACACTGCACGCAGGAAGCACTGACACTGTGAAAGCACATGGGCAGGGAACATCCCAGGGAGCAGTAAGCCATCCCTGCATCAGCAATTCCACAGCCTGCAGTTCAAAACGTGATTTCTAATACTCCCCTGTAACACATGGCCTCCATTAACATGGCAGCAGTCCAAGACATACTGAGTTTAAGTGTAATTTGGTCAAACACCATTTACAGATATCTACTGGCAGTGCTCTACCCCTAAACACCAGATCCTGGAACTACCAGACAGATGTCAACTCTCCAGGAACTAAAAAAAGAAAAAAAAGACTAAATACCGTCAGAAAAAACACACTTTACAAAATGTATTTGACACAACCATCAAAGTTTTAGTTCTTCAGCTCAGTCTAAGGAAAAAACAATGACTTATAAAGGTTTTATAGTATAATTATTCTAAGAAACAGTACGTTTTCCAGCTCTGTTTTAAAATGTACCAACTTTCAAGTAGGGGACAGGATGCAAATTACTGGAATAACTACAGAGCACTAAGAGGCAGCCAAATGCTGTCTGGTTAAATCCATTTCCCATAACCTTAAACCAGATTAGATCCAAGAACTTGTGGGGTTCAGGGGTGTGTCTCTAGAAAAGGTTTTTTTAAAAAAGGGTTTTTAAAAGCCAGTCAGAAACCTTCTGTGCTTGATTTAAGGCACCATAGAACTACAATGTGTCAACTTTAGTTTTATTCTAGATAAACCCCATTTTCACATGCCAGTTTCAGGTAATTTAAAAGCAAAGAACCTATATAGCTCTGCAACTAACATGTGTATCCTTTTTGCTTCAAAGTTATATGATAAATGAACAGGTTGGGGCCAATCTAAAACTGACCCTTCCTGCCACATTCTTCATATGTTCAGGGAGTTTTCAAAGTTCAGGGATAAAGCTGCTCAAGTGAGAAAAACAAGACAATAGCACCTTCCTTTGGGTTGATGATCTGTGTCTTAAGCATTTTGAAATACCCTTAACAGTATTTCAAAAACACTGAATTGCTTATATACCAAAACACACTTGAAAAAGCATCCCTCCTTCTTATGATGAAACAGGTGTATTCCACATACTTTATCCAGGGGTTACATTTTTTTTCCTCAGGAAATGGTACATTCTAGTTTAAGAAAACAGGATTACTTCAACATAAAGAGGATGAAAAGGTACCTCTGCACATAGTCCAGATATTTTCAGGTTCAGTGTTCACCTAAGGTCAAGTTAACTAAAACTTGATCAAGGTGGAGAACATCCAAGTGCTCTGATGTGTGCTGTGAATAAAACTACTGAATACCTTCTTGCAGGATTCCTGGGCTCAGGAAGATGCATCACAGTGTAGCAGTTTGCACGGGAGTACTTCCACAGGCAAGGAAGTGTGGGGAGATACTGCCTTCACTGGAATGTGAACTAAGTGGGAGCACAGGAGCTGACCTGCTCTGCAGCTTCACCTTTTCCATTAAGGCAAGACGTGCCACCAAGTAACATACCTTGCTCCTTCAAGGAAAGCTTCTTCCACGCAGATAATATGAGAGACAAATAGTTTCACACAGTCAGTGCTTCTGCCGATTTTTTGTTTCAAAAAACCACAAAACAAAACCTCCAGAGCCGCTTCCCCCACCAACACGTGAAATTTACCTTGTGCAGCGCAATCCTGGGCGAGGGAGCGGCTCCCCCCGAGCCCCCCCACCCCGGGGCGCGTCACACGTGGACATGTCCCAAGCACCGCGGCGGGAGAGGAAAGGGACACGACCGTGCCCGAACCCCGTGGAGCCCACGGGACCCTCACCCCGCTCGCCGCGTCCCCGCTCCCCGGCCCGCCCGGCCACATGGCGCCGGGAGGGCGGGGTGAAGTCGAGCGGGCCGCAGCCACGCGTCAGGGCTGCTCAGCTCGCCGCCATCGCCATCCCCATCCCACCCCTCGCGTGTGTTCCCCCCGCGGCTCCCCGCTTCCTCCCCTCACGCACCTTGCTGGGGGGCTGCCGCGCCCCCGGCGGGGCCCAGGCCAGGCATGTGCAGGCGGCGCTGAGGTGGGCGGAGGGCACGTACTCGTGCTGCAGGCGACTGCCGGCCGTATCCCACACGCGCAGCCGCCCGTCGGGCCCGGACGCGGCGAACAGGCGGCACCCGCGGGGGGAAAAGGCGCACGGAGGGGCCGCCATGGCGCGCGCTCCCCTCGGCTCTGCCCAGTCCGCCCCGCGCGGCGCATGCACCGCCCGCGTGCTCGCCCCACGCGCCTGCGCCGCT